>OZ012706.1:26197869-26308228 GCA_963942595.1 Cylloceria caligata
GTACGAGGCGTTTCACTGACAACTATCTTTTAACGGGCAAATGATACCACCTCGTTCATACACCGCTGAATCGTTTCACTTTTGCTCTCTAGAGCCTGCATATGAATATCAATTCTTCTACTTATTTTGACGAGCATACCAAATGTCGGCCGCTGAAGAACAATGTTTGGAGAGTATTTTCGGAAGCGTTTCCGTTTCGATTCTTCAGATTCCTCTGGATTCCCGTATTCCTCATTAGCACTACCGCTTATTTTACCAAATGAGACAGCTCTGTGCTCAGAGATTAAAAGTGTGTAATGCGCTGTGTGCTCTATGCGGGTATTACACATTTTCTCGGCATCAGCCCCATGAGCTTCGAAATATCGTTGTACGCGAGGAAAATCACTTTCAAACACTCGCCATTCGTCCGCACTGAGTGTAATTCCGGTAAAAATGTTCGACAATATTTCCACCACTGGTGTAAGACACGTGGAATTCAACTCGAGCCCGGCGACGATTATTTTACCAAATGATTTATTTAAACCGTACATAACGGGGTTCGCTATATATGGCGATATCGTGTGAGACGTACCACCGTTATTTGTGTAGACCGTAACTTTTCGAATGAATCGTCGGTGTTCATACTCCGTTTTATACAGATTTCTCCCACCATCTAGTTGCATCGCCTGTTCTTTTGATACTGCAAATCATAGGACTGAAAATCGCTCACCAATATCCTTTGATATTTGTTGCATTCTGCTTAACAGCCTAGTAACAGCAGCAATAAATATATCCCAAAACTCTTGCATACTCTCGCACCGTATGTGCATACGCACACCTTGCCACACAGATAAGATGTGTCATGAAAACTAAATAATATTCATCGACAAAATATGATGATTTTCCTCATGGCCGAGTGCCTTGAAATTAAATGAAAACAATACGACATTCATCAGCGAAACTCGATAACTTAGTATCAGGAGTACAAATTGAAAATGCGGGATTTTTTTCTATTTTTGAACGTTTATTCTGAAAAAATGGTAACAAATGAATTATTCAAAGTATTGTCCATCGCTAGCCACAACTTTTTCCCATCTTTCTGGCAATTTACGGATACCGTCGCGAAAAAATTCGGCCGGCTTGGCTGCTATCCAGTCATCGACCCATTTTTGGGCTTCTTCGTAAGAATGGAAGCGCTGGTCAGCTAGGCCATGTGTCATCGATCGGAAAAGGTGGTAATCGGAAGGAGCAATATCTGGGCTATACGGCGGGTGGGGTAAGACTTCCCATTTCAGCGTTTGTAGGTATGTTTTGACCGGCGCTGCAACATGTGGCCGAGCGTTGTCATGTTGCAAAATTACTTTGTCGTGTCTTTGCTCGTATTGTGGCCGTTTTTCTTTGAGTGCGCGGCTCAAACGCATCAATTGAGTTCGGTATAGTGCTCCTGTGATGGTTTCGTTCGATTTCAATAGCTCATAATACACCACACCCAGCTGGTCCCACCAAATACAGAGCATGAGCTTGGCGCCGTGAATATTTGGTTTGGCCGTCGATGATGATGCATGGCCGGGGTAACCATATGATTTTTTGCGCTTCGGGTTATCGTAATGGATCCACTTTTCATCACCAGTGACAATGCGATGCAAAAAACCCTTCCGTTTTTGCCGTTCGAGCAGCAGTTCGCATGCAAAAAAACGGCGCTCGACGTCTCTCGGCTTCAGCTCATACGGCACCCAATGTCCTTGCTTTTGGATCATTCCGAGGGCTTTTATACGATGGGAAATGGCTTGTTGTGTCACTCCCAATGAATCTGCGAGCTCTTGTTGAGTTTGACACGAGTCTTCATTGAGTATTGCCTCCAATTCAGCATTCTCAAACTTTTTCACTTGGCCCGGCCGCTCTTTGTCCTCAACGTCAAAATCACCACTTCTAAACCGCACAAACCATCTCTCGCACGTTGAAACCGATGGAACATGACTCGGATAAGCCTCGGAGACCAATCGATGTGCTTCAGCAGCACTTTTCTTCAAATTAAAGAAGTAAATTAAAACTTCCCGCAAATGCTGTTTTGTTGGCACGAAACTCGACATATTGAGAGCTCAAAAAAACTATGAATTTGACACTGCGACAAATTGACACATACTGAAAATTAAAGCTATAAGACGTAGCTTTGACATGAACATAGTCACAGTACTGCCTGATGCGTATAGCGTTAGTAACGCCATCTGTTATCAAACCCGCATTTTCAATTTGTACCCCTGATACATGACGGGCCTTACATTTACATGACCATCGCTAAATATTTCCCTAGGTCTTGCTTCTGTAAAATGATCGTGTGCGGCCATCTTCTTGGTTAGTCGTATTAATTACATCGCTGCAGTATATTCAGAGAAAGAGAGAGAGAGAATTAAAGGAATATATATAAAATCGCGCCGCTTTAAAAAACCTCTAGTTATTGTCTGATTTACTGTGGTTACTACTACTCTAGCAGCACAATCATGGTCAGAGTGGTTAAAAGCTCATTGATAAGAAAATTGATAGGGTTTATATTGAAGCGTAGACCGTCGTTGAGTTCGCGGTGGGGGAGAAGAAATTTATAGATCACCCTATGGGAACTTCCGACACAAGCGGTTGTTCGGAAAATTCGCGGTATGTTGTGCGAGTGTCATCAGCGCGATTTAGTTGACGCGCATAATATTGGATTGCTTGATAATCAAATAATTATTGATTCGATGGTGCGTGTTATCCGTCGACGCGGTTGGCTCAGTGAGCCTGCTTGGCAGCCCATACTCAGTGAAAAACGTAAGTAATATACTGCGTGAATTACTTTGATTTTATTTCCGTTATTTCACAAGATTTTCATATAGTTCGGCGGTATGAAGAAGAAGAAATGGGATCCGACACCCATGATTTCGATGAGGAGGGTAGAACCGATTCAGATGATCATAGCAGGGACAACGATGGTGACAGCGCCGCAGGGAATCGTTGGATAACTTTTACCCAGCCGTTCTACGGGTATAAACCAACAAACGGTCTTTTCATGGTCGGTCCTGCGAGAGAACCAGATGGAGCCGTCGCAGGTCCATCACGACAATACAGTTCAAGCAATGATACCAATAGAAATACAGATAACGAGGAGAAAGAAGAAGAAGAAGAAAAAGTGGAAGTAGAAGAA
Source organism: Cylloceria caligata (assembly GCA_963942595.1). NCBI lineage: Eukaryota > Metazoa > Arthropoda > Insecta > Hymenoptera > Ichneumonidae > Cylloceria > Cylloceria caligata. The sequence continues at coordinate 26,201,024 of OZ012706.1, forward strand.
GAAGAAGAAGAAGAACGGGAGGAGGAGGAGGAGGAGCAGGAGGAGGACAATGACGACGAGGAGAAGGAGAAGGAAGATCTATGTTCTCAACGGATCGCGAGCAATTTTAAAAATGGTACGAGGGAGAATCGAGTTACGTCGATTATGAATTTGATTTTGCGACAGAATTTGTGCAATATTGTCGTACAGATGTTACGGTTTTTAGACGCGCGTGTCAAGCTTTTCGAGAGTTATTTATACGGTGCGGAAGCGTGTTCCCCTTTACATAAGCTTGCAAGGTAGCATCGGCATGTATGAGAGTATTTCGAAAGAATTTTCTACAGAAGGATCGCATTGCGGTGTTGCCAGCAGGGGGGGGGGGGGCACTGGGGCGATACGCAGTCACGCAAGGCCGTTTTATGGCTCGAGCGCGAGCGCAACTGCGTTATCCTTCATGCTGAACGCACGAAAGAGTATCGTCCTTCGACCAGCCTACTGGCGGTCGACGGATACTACGTGGAGGCAGAGGTCCACCACGTTTTCCAATTTTACGGCTGCTTTTGGCATGGATGTTTACGATGTTGTCGCGTGAATAGAGATGCTCGAACGAAAGTCGATGATACAGTGGACGAACGATACGAGCGTACCGTTCTCATTTCCCGGCAAATCAGATCGATACACTCTAAGCGAAATATGGGGATGCGATTTTGACAGATTCCTCGAGAATAACGTGGAAATCTCGTTATACGTGAAAAACAACACCATGGTCAAGCAAGCGCCTCTCGAACCACTCGATGCATTCTTCAGCGGTCGAACGGAAAATGTTGTAAGTTTGTACGACGTCGCGAATGAGGAGCAGATACGCTATGTGATCTGTACTCGTTGTATCCGTGGGTGTGTAAGAGTGGAAAATATCCCGATGGACATCCGAAATTGTACGTCGGTGTCAAGTGTCGAAAACTCGTAGGACTTGAAAACGATCTAAGTCTCGTCGAGGGTCTCGTGAAGTGCACCATAGTAGCACCGCGCGATTTGTATATGCCCGTACTGCCTGTTCGCATGCATGGGAAACTGCTGTTCCCCCTGTGTAGAACGTGCTGTACAGACATGGACACATCCGCGGGCTGCACACACGATGACACGATTGAGCGAGCGTTTGACGGCACATGGGTCGTGGACGAGCTGAGAAAAGCTGTGTCGCTCGGATATAAGGTGACGCGTATCGATGAAATTTTGCTATACGTTGTTACGCAGTATGACTTGACAACGCGACGAGGCGGTCATTTTGCCGAGTACATCGATACATTCCTAAATATAAAACAGGCGTTGAGTGGACCGCCAGCAGAGTGTAACGATGACGAGGAAGCAATACAGCGTTTCATAGCGCTGTACGAGAAGTCTGAAGGTTTATATCTCGAGCGAAGTGCTCTGCAGTCGGGTTGAATGCGGGTTTACGATCGCTCGCAAAATTTGCACTTAATTCATTCTGAAGAAAGTTTGGTCAACGTGAGAATCTCACGAAAACCGTTATTGTTTTACGCGCTCGGAGCTAATGAATTTACAAACGATTCCGGAAGTTGAGGTGACGGGAATGCTGGCGCGTAATCACAATATCATGCATGTGAACTATGTAAGCAACTGCGATGTGATCCAGCCATCCTTGACATCAAACGTCGTGATTACAGCATACACAACGGCACATGCTCGCCTAAAACTATACAGTTATCTTGAGGGGCTCGGACGGCGAATATTGTACTGCGTTACGGACTCCTGTATTTACGTGAGTCGCCCCGGTAGCAACAGGTATGACCGCCAATCGGTCAATTTCTGGGAGATCGCATGGGTGATAAAGCGAGTACGGGCCAGGTAGTTATACTTATAGTATAAGTTCGTTCGTTTGGGGAGGACCAAACTTTACGCATACCTAGTTCGTAAACTCGACGGTACGATTATTGAAAAATGTAAAGTAAAGTTATCACTCTAAACTTTGCGAATAGCCGTCACGTAAATTATGACGCATTATGCTCCTTCGTGACAGGAGCTATGAGCGTACTTATTATTTTAAAATTCGACGCAATTTGATGCACGGAATTTCATCAGTTAGTACTGCGGAAAGAAACGAAATCATGCGAACCTGTTAACACGAAGCGAAAGCGGCAGGGTCTGTACTCTACTGTACTATATGGCTATTGTGAAATACGCTAATTAGTACAACACAAAAAAGTACCAAGTTTTATGGGTGAAATCGAGGTATTTAAAAGTAATCTTTTTGTCTAATTTCATGACTCGTATTTACTGTGTACAATACGTAATAAAAAATATATGGTATATAGTGTAACATAGTTACACTCTCTAGCCTACTTTATTATGTCGAACGGTATAAAGAGCCGAGGGATACGCAGAAACACCTGCGAAATTCGAATAGATACAGAAGCACAGAGGTTTGCGGGCATTAGGCCATCGAACTTATGTGAAAAACGAGCTATGTCACATCGCCGGAATTCCCTCGCTGACATAAACAGCAGGTCAGCGACCAGCTGGCCTTGCTGGGAGGCGAGGGGAGGGCGGTGAGCGCGGCGACGGCTAGCTACGAAATCAGGAAATGCGTTAAATTTTAAAACTACGAAGCAAAAATAGGCAGAGGTGACTGAGGCGAGGGGAAGCCTATAAAAGGTCGGTGCGGGGAGAGAGAGGGTCTCTTGGCGTGAAAGCTTAAATATTGGAGGACAGCAAATCAGTTCCAGAAAATTCTATTTTAAAAGTGGATATTCAGAAGTCTTTACAAAAAGATACATATTGTAGAGTCAGTGTTCATTCCAAAAAGTAAAGCAAGTGATACCTAGAGGCCAGCGAAAAGTAAAAAGGTCAGGCGAGAAATAACTATAAAATTAGCAATAACCAGTTGTATGGTGTAGAAATTGCCAAATCATCAAAATTTAACTAGTCTATAAGTCGAATGGACTAGATGCGTAGGATTAATTAATACGATTAGGTGAGTAGTTTTTAAGAGAATAGGATGAAGAGGATGAATTCAATTATAGGAAAATTAGTGCATCGAAATAAGCGCGTAGTGTGTAAGGAAATAAAATTAAATAGTATGGATTTAGAACCGGCAGTATAAACCGAAATTGCCCGATGGTGTGAATGGAAGAGAGAAAGAGAGAAAAGTGGAACAAGAGTAAAAGAGAAAGCATTATAAACAGAGTTGATACACTCTGTTAAGGAGTGAGTTTGATGCGAGTAGCCGTGTGTGTGCATGTCTGAAGCAACTGGGTCAATACTAACCCATTGACACGTAACCTAAACTCGAGCCCGAGGATACCGAGAATTTATGCACGCATAAGACGAAATAATTGTAGAAATAATCGCTGAAATTAGGGAATTTAAATGTGATTATACAGAGTACCAGGGACCGGAAATTTAAAAAATGATGTTTTATGGAATTGTTTCTTTGAGAATAAAGCCTCACTCACAACCACCACGAAGTCTACATTAATTAGTCATGTGATCGAACCCGAATTCCCACGATAAATAAAAATAATTGTCAACGATAAAAAAATTACCGTTACAATATAAATAATGGGTTATTATGTATAAAACCGTTGTTTGCACATTCCTTTTGTGCTGCTATTCGTAGCAATAGCTGCCATCTCTTTAGTGTTCCCTTTTGTTCTGAATTTCTCATCGTTGATTCCTTTTGTCCAGTCTTTCTTTTCGAGTGTTGTCTTTCATTCTGACTCTCTCGTGCTACCGCTGTGGATATAATATTGCTGTTTAGAATTACATGATTCGTAAATTTTGCACATAGAGCTGTATGCATAGTAAAATGAAAATATTGCTTAATTTGTGAGAAATAAAAAACTATCGTTATTTAATTTACATACGAATAACTATCAGCTTATACCGCGGGCACGAGCCTCATCAGTTAGTACAGGCGAACCGCGACCAGCTGGCCTTGCTTGCCGGCGAGGGGAGGACGGGTGGCGCGACAACGACAACCCGAAAAATGATTAAATCTCGTTAGATTTAAAAATGAAGCCGATAATAATGTAGAGGGGAATGAGGCAGAGGGTCAGGGTATAAAAGAGCTTGCGCAAGAGGAAAGGCTCTTACGTGCTTCTTGCTGAAAAGTCTGCAGCTCTTGCATCATCAGTTTGAAACATTTGCTTTTTACATTCTTCTTTTAAGTGCCTCTTATCTTGATACGTGCTTTTTGGGTTCGGCGATATTCCGTGTCTCTTACCAGCGTCCTGCAATTTGATTTTACGTGTTTCTGATTCTACGTGTCGAAATTTAAATTTTGTACATCGACGTTTTCGAAGTAACTAAGAAAAGCGAGTCAGTGTATGATCGAAAGAATTATATTTCTGAAAGATATTAAGCTCAGTGAATGACGAATACAGAGGAAGGAGAAAAACAGGCCAGTGGTCTAATTAATAAGAAAAATAATTAGTGTGATCTCAAAAACAATTTATAAGAATACTGAAACGAATAGTATTTAAGCGAGTATTGTGTAAGCGAGTAGTTTTATAGCGGATAGAAAGGAAGCAAAACAATCAGTAAATAGAAAAGAATATCAGCATAACAGAGACATCACCTTTAAGAGTAAATTCACGTGCATGGTTTGAGTATGTATATTGGGTGACAGGCCTGTTTCCTACGAATAATACAAATAACAGGCTACGTAATTATAGAACAACCGCAGGAATTAACGGATTGAAAATGAAATGTGCTGGAAAACGGTGCCAATAAAGCGAACACCTATACTCTTCTGATTGTCTTATTAAATAAACCCTACTTTTGCCTACCTAGAAGTCTGTATTAATTATCCCTGTGTTCGAGCCCGAATTCTTCCCCTCGGAAGACAAAAATTAATGCTGATAACTCGTGATAACTCGGGGTATAGATATAAGCATTGTATTGTGTAGGTACGAAACACACACCGACACGGACGGATTGTAAGTGTTCGGGTGTGTGTACCGAGGCGTTCGCGATAGTACAGATCGGGCCATCGACTAGACTGGCCGAAACCGACTATACTCACGAGATAATAAACATACATAAGTCAAGAAGTACCTCGAGTGAATAAATTCCACAGTGGCAACGAGGATGGGATGTTATAAATTAAATAATTGAGAATAGTATGCTCAGTGTAGATGATAGTATAGACTTACTCCGTTGGTGTATAGTGGACAAACTACGTAGGTGTATACGTTACCGAAAGTAAAACTCTTGAAAATCTGTGAAAAGTATCAAGTGGACGGACGAGAAAGCGAACGAATAAACGTAATTCGAAAACGATTAGCGATCTTCATAAAAGAGCGAAGTCCTTTCATCGGGTTGCTAGACGAAGTAAAAATCGACGTCCCGGAAACTGAAAATCGCGAGATGACTTCGTGGTTAGGACACATTGAACCGTTCAGCAAAGGAGGAAATTGGAACGCATTTATACAGCAATTAGAAGCGTTCATACAGTTGAACGCAGTGGGCGCGGAAAAAACATCGGCGCTGCTATTAACGCAAGTATCGTAGGAAATATTCGCAGAAATTCCGGCAATCTGTGAGAACGAACAACCGCTGACGTTAGCATATGAGACACTCAAGGGAAAGCTTGAAACACATTATAATCCAAAGCCAAACAAACAGCTACAGAGATTCGCGTTCCGAGACCGTAAGCAAGGTAAACGCGAATCGATCCAGGCTTTCATTACAGACCTGAGGAATCTAGTATTGAAATATCAATTTAGTGCAACGGAAATGAATAATCAGCTGAAGGACCAACTTATAACGGGTGTCCAAAACCAACAAGTGAGATACGAATTGTTGAAAGCGTCGGCCGACGCTTCGCTCGACGAGACGATTAAAATAGCAAAAACCGTGGAAATGGCGGACGCGGAGAAGGCGGGGCTCAGGACGCAGAAGACCGAGGAGGCTCAAGCAACAACGGATACCGCCGAAGTATATGCGATACAATTGAGACGTTTTGGAGCGACACAATCTGGAGGGGGAAATGCCAACGGGCGAGGATCACAGAGAGGACGGGGAACATCATATCGGAACGGGGACCAGCCTCTCCACGAAGGCCGAGACAGACCTAGAGAGAGTGAACAAATTTGTTACTGCTGCGAGGGCCACAATCATATCAAACCGGAGTGCTCATTGTGAAATGAATTGTGCAGCGAGTGTGGGGTAAGAGGACGTATTTACAAAATGTGCAGACGCAGAGGCACCACGGGTACCAAAGGCTCAGTGCGAAATCAAAACTACATCGGGACCGAAGACCGAGCGGAGACGAAGGAAGACCAGGAACGAGAAGACACTTCTGGAAGCGACCGATTCTCCAGCGATTTTTTTCCAATACGGGCCAGTGATGCGGCAGAGAGGGAGTTAATAAAAAAAATCGAGCCACAATTCGAGTCAATCATAATCGATAAGATACCGTTAAAAATGAAAGTAGACTCGGGGGCGGACGTATCCGCTATTTCCAAAGAATGTTACAAAAAAATTTTTTTGCGAACGCCGATGCAGCCTTAAAAAATATCTTTGCGCGCGTACGACAAGCAAAAATTACCTATAGTAGGATATATTCAAATCGAAGAAAAATAAGATAATATTAAGATAAAAAAACCTGTATGTCGTGGAAATAGGCGGTAAGCCTGGGCCGAATCTGACTGCATGAATTCGGGATGTGGCCATTATCATTTGAGAAAAAAATTACAAAAACGAAATACTACGTAAAAAACACATCGGGGCAAAATTTTAACGCGCGCGAAAAAAGAGAATCAGAGACTAAAAATCTTCGGGAAGAGTTTCCTAACGATTTTCAATCGGGGATCGGAAAGTTTACAAAAGGTGAATTAAAATTAACATTGACCAAAGACGCCTACCCCAAATTCTTGCAGCCGAGAAAATACCCTGGGCACTCCGTGAGAAGGTCGAAAAGGAATTACAAGATTACAAAATCTTGAAATTATTTCAGCAGTCGAATTTTCGGACTGGGGGACGCCGGTGGTACCGGTCTTAAAAATATAACGGCACAATTCGACTATGCGGAAACTATAAAGTAACAATCAATAAATATCTCGAAATAGATCGATATCCTCATCCCCGAGTCGAGGAAGTATTGGAAACCTTACGAGAGGGGAAAATTTTCTCAAAATTAGATTAATCAGAGGCTTATCAACAGCTACCGCTGTCACAAGACTCGCAAAAACTAGTGGTAATTAGCACGTACATAGGATTATTTAAATACCACATACTACCATACGGCATCCCCACAGGACCGGGGTCATTTCAGAGAATCATGGTTACATTACTACTGGATATCCCGGGTACAATCGTATTCATCGACGACATCATAATATCGGCACCAAACTTAGCGGTACATTTAACTATAGTACGGTGAGTGTTAAAACGACTAAACGAAGCGGGGCTCAGACTAAAATTCGAGAAATGTAAATTTCTGGAGGATGAAGTTTGTTATCTGGGGTTTCGAATTAATAAAGAAGGTATACGGCCACTTCGGGAAAAGGTAAAAAGTGTAAAAATCGCATCCAGACGAAAAATGTGTCGCAATTGAGAATCTTCTTAGGGTCAATAAATTATTACAGTAGATTTATAAAAAACATAGTTCAAAAATTACGGCTTCTCTTTGCATGTTTGGAAAAAAATAATTTCGATTGGACAAAGGAACGCGACAAGACGTTCGAAAGCGTAAAACAAGAATTAATCTCAGAGCAAATTCTAGTTCATTTTGACCCCAATAATCAAACGGTCCTCACATGTGATGCGTCCCCGTACGGGATAAGCGCGGTGTTAGCACACAGAAATGAAGCAAAGTTCGATCACCCTATTTGTTTCGCTAGCCGCTCTCTCACGGCTGCGGAACGGAATTACGCGCACTTCAACAAAGAAAGACTTGCAATAATATTCGGAGTACGTAAATACTTCGAATACCTGTACGGACGCCGGTTCATATTGCGAACCGACTCGGCAGCGCTGGCCCGGATATTCGATCCGAAGAATTCGGTACCTGAGATTGCGGCAGCGAGACTACAACGGTAGGCGTTGTTCCTAGCGCCATTTCATTACAAAATAAAACATATCCGCGGATCCAAAAATTATGCCGATAGGCTTAGTGGGCTACCATTAGATGATACAAGAGATAATGCAAAGGAATTCTCCATCCTGCAGAATTCGATTTACACTAACTTAGATTTAGTTCAAGAATACGACTTCGCCACGTTAGACTGGAAAGCTGTACAAAAATATACCCACAAGGATGTAGTCCTAAATAAAATATTACGATACTGCATGGACGGCTGGGGAGAGTAGGGAGAACATCAACCGAAAGATAAACTTTTAAAGTTATTCTGGAATAAACAAGAAGCGTTATGGGTAGCTGACAATTGCGTCATGTGGGGACATCGGGTATTTATTCCGGATAAACTGCGAAAAGTCGTATTAAAGGAACTACATCATAGCCACTTCGGAGTTACGAGAATGAAGTCACTAGTAAGATCGTTTGTGTGGTGGCTGGGAATCGATAAAGAAATAGCGATAATCACACAAGAATGCCGACCGTATTTCGAAACGCGAAAAACACCAAAAATAGCGCTAACACCATGGGCGTGGCCAACGACCCCTTGGCACCGTATCCATGCGGACTTCTTGGGTCCATTTCTCTGAAAAACCGTTTTAATCATGATAGACAGCCACTCAAAGTGGCCAGAGGCGATGAGCGAGATAAATACAATTAAAGCATTCAGAGGCGTATTCGCGAGGCACGGTTACCCGGCCCACTTGTTTACGAATAACTATTCCACATTTGTAGGAAGAGAATTCCAACGATTAATAACAGAAAGCAGAATCCGACATAGCACGACACCCACATACTTCCCCGCGACCAATGGTGCGGCGGAAAACTTCGTGGATACGTTCAAACGAAAAATAACGTGCATGACTAAAGACGGTATCTCTTTCGAAAACGCGGTCAGGAATTTCTATTTGACTATCGAAGTATCCCGCACGCCGGCACACAAAAGACTCCAGCGAGCTTAGCATTACAGCGAGAATTAAAAACGCGATTTTCATTGTTACGACCAACACCCACAAGCGAGCGGATAATAACGCATCAATCGAATCAAATAAACAACTATCCCGGGAAGAAACAAGTGCATTTTGAAGTGAACAAACCAGTAATGACAAAGAAATACAGTCAGGGGGGAAATAGTCATGGATGCCGGGAACCGTGGAGAAAGTGTTAGTGCCGGGTGTAACGTATGTGATAAAAGTAGAGAACGAGAAACCGTGGAAAAGACGCGAATCAGCTTATTAAGTGCAGAGTGGCGACATGCGAAAGGCCACTCGGTACTGACACAAAACAAAACAAATCAAACGAAACACCGCAGCCACCAAACCGCCGGTGGGAACGGTTACAGAATAAGAAGGGGAGGTGTGATAACTCGGGCTAAAGATATAAGCATTGTATTGTGTAGGTACGAAACACACACCGACACAGACAGATTGTAAGTGTTCGCGTGTGTGTACCGAGGCGTTCGCTGTAGTACAGATCGGGCCATCGACTCGACTGGCCGGAACCGACTATACTCGCGAGATAATAAACATACATAAGTCAAAAGTACCTCAAGTGAATAAATTCCACAGCTAACAATAAAAATTACCGTTACAATACATGCGCGAAATGACGGATGTCCCATTCGAGCGTATACTTTTTTATTACTCAGAGTGGCAGTCCGGGTATTTAGAGTACGGTGATAAAATCGAATTTCGCGAAGATTTACCGCAAGCAGTAGACTACTCGAGTGTTACAAGACCTAAACTTGTGGTCATTGACGATCTAAAAATCCGCGAGATCGCGCGCAAATTCAACATTCAGCACGCCAGGTATGTCCCGAGAATCCGAGATTTTTGCAGGAGGTATATTTTGATGCAACAGCTGCACCGCACGGCTATCTATTATTCGACTTGCAACAATCGACGCCTGATAATTGTCGATTTCGCGCCTGTATATTTCCCGATGACTAATACCATTACGTTTACGTGTCTCTAAAAGCAATAAATGTTCGCGATGCGACGCACGATGTACCAGTAATGCGCTTGTAATGGCGTTGCGCGAACCTCTCGATAAAAAGCAAATAATTATATTGCAAGCGCTGTGTTATCTGAAGCAAGAGCAACGACGTGCAATTTTGCGCAAAGCAGATTTAGCGCTCGTACGATGGATATGCGAGTGTGCTCTAAACGTTTTACAGGGAAACGTGAGTCTGAACAACGTGCAAAAGAATCATCTTTGCAGGCATGCGACAATTCTTCGGTAAGAGGAAGTTCATCGTCGAGCACTGTGTCGGATTTCTCAAGTAGCTTCTTGTGGGTGTCTTGGTCTACACGAGCCATGGAATATGCCAGAATGATGGTGCTTATTCCTCATGATATCATTCATCGTCTCGCTGGAGTCGCCACTACTGCTGCTACTACTACTACTGCTACTACTACTATACCAGGTCTATAAATATGAAACCGGAATTTTTGTATAGAAAATACACGTTTATTGTATGAAAATGATAAAAAATATTTTGTTCGAAGTAGTGCCCATCGCTAGCTCTACATTTTTCCCACCTGTCTGATAATTTGTGGATGCCACGCCAAAAAAACTGTTGCTCTTTTGAGGCAAACCAGTCATCGAGCCATTTTCGTACATTTTGGTAAGAAGTAAAGCGCTGCTCAGCAAGTGCGTGTCCCATCGATGCAAATAAGTAGTAATCCGACGGTGTTATGTCAAAATCTTACGAACCCACGAATTTAACATAGATGCACGTTTCGGTGTATATTTTCCGTGCTCTGGTCAAGGAGAATAAATCCTCCCTTTACCACACCCGACGAGAAAATACCGAAGACGCAAGCCCGTTTTTGAGTCTAACCTCGCGTACAATTACTCGGGATAGGGCTGGAGTGCGTTTTGTTCTTGGTTGGGGATAATCACTTCACGAATAATGGGGTGGGACTTAAATGACAATTTCACGCGGAGCAAGATTTCACTTTAATTGGTGAAAGAAAATTGTACTTACGGTTGTTTATTGGTGTGGTTCTTGCTGTTGAACGTTGGTTGTACGTAGATTGGTGTAGTCGGAGAAACTCAAAATCGAACGTATGCGTTGGTGCGTATTAATGATTATTTATTGAAATAAAAATACATGATGTTGTGCCGCGGAATATTCCACTCCGTATTTCACATATTCGGGAATATTCCAGTTAGCAACTGCTTTACGAAAAGACAGAATTAATTTCGACTTAACAGAGAACGGTTGGTTCCTCGTGAAATTCTCAGAACAACGCGTAATTGTACTTTCTTCCTTTGACATTTAAATAGATAACGGAAAGTTACCGTTGCCTATAATAAATACTTCCTTTTACATAAATCCGTGTTTTCATCGATAACTCGAGATCCATCTCCTTATCGGCAAACGATCTCAAAAATAATAACTTTTTAATATTATTCCGAATACCGAATAATCTAATTACCCGGTACCGGCATAACATTTGGTGGCAGCGTTGGGATCTGCCGAAGTTAAGTGATTCGCGATTTATTAGGACAAAAGTGTTTTGGACAAAGTTAAAAGCGACATTATCGTGACGACTACAACGCGTGCAAGGACACCAATGTAGTTCGTGAAAACCCGACTAATCTAACGCGAAGCCGTGAAGTGAACGTCGGTGCGGGGTGACGTATCGGTCCACCGTTTAAAGTCCCGATTGACGGTGTCACGTCAAGTCGCGGAGAACCGCACAAAGTGTGCAGCCGAGTACGCACAGCAGCTACTCGATAAGAAGCCGTCGCGCAACCGTTGGCGACGCACCAAGGACGAACCCAGGAACCAACGAAGATACGGGTCAACGGTACCAGGGAGGATAACTGGACCAGCCTTCGAGGGAAGCTACGAGACAACAGGTCTACAGCACCGGAGGAACGGCACCCGAGAACAACAGGATGGAAAGGACCGTCTACCAGATCATCTTTCTGTAAGTGGCGGTTACTTTATACTTATACATATAGCCGATAAACTGAAGCCATATAAGAAAAATATTTTGGAATTTTTTTGAAAAAAAAAATTTTTTTTTAAATAAAAAAATATCTCTTGAGATTTTGTGGGAATATTTTTAAGTGGAGTTCGCCGCGAAATTAGCAAATATGTCAGATCCTAGAGGAGCCCGACCAAGAAATAGGGGCAATTCGCTAGAGACGACGTTGCTTGGCGCAAAGGTAGACCCCACAGCTGGATTAGCCGCGGCCGTAGGGGACATCGCTTACGAAGCGCGCAGGGCGCTACTCGAGCTCTCGCCGTCGGGGCGAATCCCTTCGTCCAGACAAGGGGCCCTGGCGGACCGACTGACGGCCCAGTTCGGCGTAAACCCACGTAGAAGTGCGTCATTCGGGGACTTTGACAGCAACGTTGACGACGACGTTTTTAATATGGCCACTGGCGAGCGAACGCCCGAGCACGTCACCGAGGACATGGTTGACCGGGAAATAGAAAGTATGCGTACGATAGATCGCGTAGGATTCTCTGCAGCTACCGGTGCGACAGCCCGGTCGGTACCGGCAAGGGTACGCGATCGGTTGGAGGGAGTCGACCGAAGCCTACGCGAGTTGGAAAGAGCTCGATGCCAGTGCGAGAGGCTGCAGCGCGAGCACGATGGAGGCCAACGCGAACTCGATCGCGAGCTCAGGGAGGCCGAAACGCCGTCAGCAAGACGGAATTTGGCAGATACGCTGAACGAGGTTGGAGCAGACGAATACGAACTCATCCACTCTTTACGAGAGCAAATTGCCGAGCTTCAGCGACGGTTAGGAGGAGCAGGGATAGAGGACATCCCGCCCCCGCACTGCCCCCGAGACGCACGCGGTTCGAGGAGACGCAGAGGCCTTCAAATATGCTCAGCCTTAGTCTCGGTATAAAAATGGTAAAAACATTCGACGGTAAAGATTCGAAGGCATTGCCGCTCTTCTTAAAGTCCTGCGAGACGATATTCCGCAGGGTAGCAGAGGAGGAGCATGACACCCTCCTGGAGTTGATAGTCATGAGTAAGCTAGAGGGTGCGGCAGCAAGACAACTGCAGCACAAAACCATCAGCACCATGGCGCAACTCAGGAGCGAGTTGGAAGCGTTGTACGGACAACGGAAGTCCCTGGCCGCGCTGCAAATGGAGTTCAGCTCCCTCCGGCAGGGACAGAACGAGGACATCGCCGCCTACGCGGCAAGGACAGAGAGGATCACGGTAGACATCGCCGAAATACTCTGCGAGCCGTTGCAAACAGAGGATCAAAAGATCACCGTCGAGAGCGTCACACGACGAAGCGCACAGGCCAACTTCGAAAACGGCCTGCACGGCCAGGTGCAAGTGCTGGTGCGTGCTGGAAATTACCAAACGCTGCATGACTCTGTGGCCGGGGCCATAGAGATAACCAACATGTCGCAGCCTAAGGGAGGGCTAGGTGGAGCGTCGAGCCACCCCAGAAGGTCCCAGGGCGCACCATCCCGGCAGGGCGAAAATTGTTTCTCCTGCGGGAAAGCTGGACACATGGCACGAGACTGCACCCGGAGATCGGGAAGAGTGAGTTTGCCAATGCCTAGCGAAAACAAGTCCATAAACAACGTAGACATCGTATGTTACTACTGCCAGAAGAAGGGCCACGTGTGGAGGGACTGTAGGAAAAGATTGTCACAAAATAAGAACGAGCCAGCGCAGATGCCACAGCATAATCGACGTCCAAGGAACTCCGGAAGCCAGAATGAAAAATCCACAGTAAATGCCGGAACGAGTCGAACAGAGACTGATGCCAGCTCACTAGGAACGATGAGAATAAACACGCTCACGGCTCAGCAGAAACCTGCGTGCAGAAAGAGGAAGACAACGCAGCAGATACTGCAAGTAACGCTGCCGGCGTCCTGCGCAACAGCCAGCGACTTTCACATCATCGCACCGTTGGCTGTGACCGGTGTACTCACCCTTGAAGCGGACACAGGGGCCCAGTGCAGTATACTGAAAGAGGGATGCCTCAAGCCCGAGACCATGGTGAGCAAGTGCTCCGTCGAGTTACAGGGTGTGGCAGGCGAAAAATTCACCCCCCTTGGCATAGCAAAAATTGTGTTGGAAACACCGGCGCTAAACGTGGAACATTGGTTCTACATAGTCCCGAATAACGTGCCGCTAGGGGTCAATGGACTGCTGGGCATGGACTTTATCAAATATCACAAGGCCGACATCCTGCACGGAGAGACGCTGAAACTGCACGGGCATTGCATGCCGCTGCTAGACGGCACGATGAGAGTATCTCTGCCGCCACGCAGTGAGACAGTCACGTATGCCGCAACAACGAGCAAATTCGTTGGGCTACTCGCAAAGAAGGAACTCGGAAACGGAGTGATAATGGGAGCCTGCATTACGCCGCCGCACGGTAGTAGCTGTGCAGTAAGCCTTATAAACACCACCGAGCAGCCTGTTGAGGTACAACGCCCCGTGGTGGAACTCGAGCCGCTAGAGATAACGGCAGTGGGTCGCGGCCTCGAAGCCGCGAAGACCGAAGTATGCATCGTCAGCGCAGAGCGAGGGGCAGACCGCCTCGCGCGACTAGCTCAAGAGCTCGACACGCGAAATCTCAATAAGGAAGAGCGCGAAGCGCTCGATGAGATTACGAGGGAATACGAAGATGTGTTCCACCTACCAGGGGACAGGCTGCCATGCACGCCCATGGTAGAGCATGTAATACCTCTTAAGGATAGGATGCAGCCCATTAAGGTGCACCCATACAGGCTGCCCGAAACCCACAAGAGAGAAGTGGAGAGGCAAACCAGCGAAATGCTTGCGGAAGGCATTGTCCAACCCAGCCGGAATCAATGGAACGCGCCGCTGTTGGTTGTAGCGAAGAAACCCGACGCAGACGGAGTGAGAAAAATGCGCGTAGTAGTGGATTTTCGAAAGTTAAACGAAGTCACCATCGGGGATTCATACCCACTACCCAACATCACGGAGATACTGGACCAGCTGGGACGAGCCCGATACTACACGACCCTGGACCTTGCCTCGGGATTTCACCAAATTCCGATGGCACAACGAGATAAGGAAAAAACTGCGTTTTCCACTCCGCAGGGCCATTTTGAGTATAACCGAATGCCTTTCGGACTCAAAAACGCACCACCGACCTTCCAACGACTGATGAACTCGGCGCTGGCCGGACTACAAGGAGTCAAGTGCTACGTGTACCTCGATGACATCGTGATACATGGAAAAACATTCAAGGAGCATAACGACCGGCTGAAGGAAGTACTACAGCGACTGAGAGAGGCAAAATCGACCGTGCAACCCAGCAAGTGCCAATTCCTGCGAAAGAAAACGCAGTACCACGGCCATATAATCTCAGAAGAGGGAGTGCGAGCGGATCCCCAAAAACTAGAAGTAGTAAAGGAATTCCCGGTGCCGAGAGATGTAAAAAGAGTGCAATCCTTCCTCGGACTAGCCGGTTACTACCGAAAGTTCATCAAAGATTTTTCGAAAACAGCCAAGCCGCTCACGGAATTAACCCAAAAAGGGATTAAATTCGAGTGGACCGCCGTAAGGGATGCCGCATTCGAGGAACTGAAGACTGCACTTACCACGGCCCCATTATTACAGTATCCGGACTTCGAAAAGCCGTTCGTCATGACAACCGACGCTTCAGATCGGGCGCTCGGCGCGATACTCTCGCAAGGTAAGATCGGAGAAGATTTGCCAATATGCTACGCGAGCCGCACTATGACTAAAGCAGAGTTGAATTATACGACTACTGAAAAGGAACTACTTGCGATAGTATGGGCCCTAGCTCAATTCCGGCCATATATTTACGGTACCCGTTTCACAGTAGTCACGGACCACCAACCACTCACCTGGCTGTTCAGAGTAAAGGACCCAGGTTCGAGATTGATGCGTTGGAAAATTAAATTGGCAGAACATGAATTCAACGTAGAGTACAAGGCTGGAAAGCGCAATACGAATGCAGATGCGCTAAGTAGAATATACCTTACTACGAGGGCCCAAGCAAGAGCGAGGAGCGAAGTCCGTATGTCGAAAGAGGACAGCACGACGGGGCAAGGAGGCACAACGAATGACCGCACAAAGCGGACGGCCGAAGATACCCCGTATAGCCATAGTAGCTCGCTGGAGCGAGAGGTCGAGCTCGCCCGCGAGAGAGACGAGGACAGTAACCGCCCGGGTACGGACAGCCGCACAAAGCGGAAAGCCGAGAATACCCCGGGCCAGCCTAGCAACGCGGCAGAGAGAGAGGCCGTGCTGGCCAATGCGCCAGAAGAGGATAGAGAGATTCGCAGCGTGCATGCAGATCGCTCTATTGAACCTCACAGCCCCGCCAAAAAGCCGTGCGGTCGGGGAAGGGGCAGACCACGCAAGCAAGCAACGCAAGCCACTGGTAAGACTGCGAGCACCGCTGACAAGGATGGAGCGGGCCCAGCACAGCTTGGCGGACCCGCGAAGCGCGGAAGGCCGCGAAAGGCAAACGTTGCAAGGCCGCTAGAGAGAGAGAGAGCGACTCAACGGCAGAGCTTACGGTGGGCACGCCGAGCGAAGAAATTGCGGACAGAGCACCGCAAAAGCCTGCTGAGGAAGCGAGGCACGGCCGGGCCCGTGGCCTACGAACTTTCAGCAGCGCGGACGGAGACAGCGTTATAAAAGAGTATAGCGACTGCCGCAGTGGCGTAGCCACTCCTTCTGCCGATGACCGCCAGAAAATAATTAGAGAATACCACGACACCCCCCTAGGAGGGCATCAGGGTATACGGCGTACGTTACATCGGATCCGGACCAAATACGACTGGCCCGGCCTGAGAAGAGATCTAGAAAATCATATATCGTCATGTGAATCCTGTCAAAAGAATAAAATCAGGAGAAGGGAACGAGTGCCGATGGTGGTAACGGACACCCCATCCAGGTCATTTGAAAAAGTTGCGGTCGACATTGTAGGACTGCTGCCGGAATGCGACTCCGGGAAAAAATATATACTTACAATTCAAGACGCACTCACCAAGTAGAGTGCAGCTATCTCACTGCCGAACCAAGAGGCCCCGACAGTAGCAAAGGCGCTCGTTGAAGAATTGATCTGCCGGCACGGGACACCGGAAATAATATTATCTGATCAAGGCACGAATTTCCTCAGCTCGACCTTCAAAGAGATGTGTCGACTGCTCCGAATCAAGAAAATACAGACGACTGCCCACCACCCAGAATGAAATGGCGTACTGGAAAGATCGCATCGCACCCTCGCTGAGTACCTGAAAAATTTCATAAATGAGGATCAAGGTAATTGGGACGAGTGGCTGCCGTACGCAATGTTCACGTACAACACCACTCTACATACGGGGACCGGATTATCACCCCATGTATTGGTGTACGGACGCGAAGCTGAGTTACCGACCGCCGTGAAGCAGGAGCCCTGCCGCACCTATGCGTACGACGACTACGTCCAAGAGTTACGCGAACGATTACGCGCCGCATGGACGGTAGCTCGCGAGAATCTAGAAGGCGCGAAAAGACGGTCGAAGACAGCGTACGACCACGGTGCGCAAGTGCAGGAGTACTGTGTCGGCGAACGTGTACTCCAAGCTGACCCCGAAGTGGACGGGACCCCACGAGATTGTCGAAGCGAGACCTCCCGTCAATTACATTGTCCGGAAGGGACGGAAAACTCAAATGGTACACGCTAACCGTCTAAAACTATTTATTGAACATTAAAACTAAATAAAAATGGGTAAGGAGCCCCTCAGGACGCATGGTAAGGAACTTCAATAAACAACGAGGTAGAATACAACTCGTTAAATTATTACTACAGCTCAAAACGTCATGTTTGTATTTTTTCTATCTGGTCGAACAATTATTTGGGTTTTTATAATTAAATAAATACAGTCCCGCACGCTGGGCAGGTGGTGAGGGGCCCCTCCGCAAATAGTCGGCGCAACTCAATAAAGTCCGGGTAGGGATCCTCGTCGCCGACCCAGGGCCCCAGGCCCCACAGGCAATATACGGCCCGGCGACAATTCTGCCGGCGACGGCGGACAGCTACCGCCTCCGCAAATTGATCCGAAAGCCAGCGCCGACTCTGCCCCGGAACGACCACCAGACTACTCTGGGAAGAAAAAGCGGAATTTTTTTGAAAAATGCACGAACATTAAAAAACCCAAGGAGGTAAGGAGAATACTCACGGTTAGCTCTAACGCCTCGGGGGTCAAATCGACCCTCTTGCAGAGGACCGCCCCATAGGGCGAGGTCCTAGAGACACGGAAGAGAACAGTAGACATAATTATGGATGGACGGTTAGAACGAGAATGAGCTAAAGAGCCCTCGCTCAACGAAACCGCGAGACCGCTAGAGAAAAGAAGGAGAATTAGCGCAGTAAGCATTCTCACGCTTTTCTCCTACCTCCTTACAGGTTGATAGCTGCAAAAGATGGACTAGCAAACCCCACGCAGCATCATCCCGACTACGTCGTCAGCGCGTTTATAAGCACTCCAGGCATCTACTACGAAGAAATAGGAAGCCTCAAGATAATCCAATCAACTTGGCGGTTGATCGTCAGGCTGGACCTCGCCGCTCTAATGCACCGAGAAGCAGAGATCAGCACAAGTCTACAACGCCTCACGGAGCTGTGCAAAAACGAAACCCGCATCAATGACATATGCCCCATCCTCGACGATTCCGTACTTAGAATAAAGAGAAGGATAGAGATGGGGGTATCGACAATATTCGACCGCCTCGGGACGCGTCCCGTTCGAGAACGCAGAGGGTTAGTAGATGGCCTTGGAAGCATAATCAAGGCCATCACGGGAAACATGGATGCCGCTGACGCACAGAAACTCCACGATGAGATAACGCACCTTAAGGCGTCCCATCAGCCCCCTAAAGGAAGGGCTGAAAAACCAAGTACAGGTTATCAAAATCACTCTCAGCCTATTTAATGAGAGCGCCCATCACATACAGGCCAACGAACGGACTCTACAGGCCCAAATGCAGCGTATGAACAGCACGCTCGACAGAGAGGTATACTACGTAAAGCGACGCCAACACTTAGACGAGACGCTCGACGCAATGAGTATTGCGGTCGAAGCATTACTCAGCGACGTACAGGAGCTAGAGTGGCTGGTGGACGATATAGCTAGCGGTAAGCCCAGAGCAACGTCCCTGCCGCAACGCTCACTCATAACACACCTTGTCGAAGCACTACCACACCTACCATCAGGCAGTAGTTTCCCAGTCGCAATAACGCATGACCAAGTGCCAACACTTATGCGACTGGCAGATACCAGGGCCTACAGCGAAGGCAACGCGGTAGTGCTCGTGTTGGATATACCGCTGATCGGGCAGCAACAGCATAGTATTCAAAAGGTATACCCTATATCTACGCGCGCTGACAACGGCAAATACTACTACGTGGATACGAAAGAGACCCACGTCGTAATAGATCTCGAGAACCGTCAATACTTGAGGATGACGTCCGACGACATAAAAATTTGCAAAACGCTGGGCAAATCATACATCTGCCCACCCACGTTTCCTACGATTCCGATTACGAACGATGCTCCTTGCGAAGTCCTCATTTACGCAAAAATGAACACTAATAACAACAAGAAATGCGGAAAAAGGCTCATCGATCTAAGCCATCCCCTCATCATCCCAATGCAACAGCGAGGGCGATGGCTGTACGTCGCGCCAACACCTGAACCTGTAGGAATAAGTTGCGGAAAAACTACTCCCACTCACCACGAAATATTACACAATTCAGGCATACTGGCTTTGGTAGGCGTATGTATAGTAACCGCCCAAGATTTCAGCATAAAAACCATCGGGCGGACCTCACAGATCATCCGGGAAAACTATCTCCCATCGTTCAATTTAACGTTAACGGAAAGTGAAGCCCAGGCGCCCCCTACGCAGACAGAGAGGACAATTCCATTACAGAGCATGCTGCGAGACCCAGAAGAGCTTCAAAAGCTCGGAGCTCGAGCCGACCAAATCATGGACGGCCTCAATACAGACGGAGACGGGATGCAACACATCCATAATCTGAGTTTTTACTCACTGGATGCAGTAGCGCCAATAGCCTTGGTTGGCTATGTTCTGTTTAAATGTTATAGGTATCAGCGAAACCGAACGTCAACAAGGACAAGCGAGGCAACGACCCCGGCAGCAGCCGAGGTAAACATCAACCTCGAGCCGCTCGGACGAGAACAGCCTGAGGAGCAACTGCGATCCGAGCTGGCCAGAGTATGCTCCCGTCCCCCCAACCGAGAACGACTCGCTCGGCTCGAAAGACGATAAGAAGCAAGGAAAAACTTCATCGTTAACAAATGAAAAATGAAAAATTTATTGTATTATATTGTTATATAACTTCAAACGAGAAACCAATCGAAGAAAAATGTTTGAAGAAAAAAATTTTTTTAAGGGGGGAGGGATGCTGTGCCGCGGAATATTCCACTCCGTATTTCACATATTCGGGAATATTCCATAGCAAAGAAACATTGGAATTCGTTCAAGACAGGAAACGAAGTCCAATGCCCGATCGTACGATCGACACCAGGAACGCCGACGCAGCATGAGGCGACTCGCTTGGCGTTCGACGATAGGCTAACGCTAAAATTGCAAACTAAAGGATTTTTGCGGAGGCAGTTAGCGACTGCTTTACGAAAAGACAGAATTAATTTCGACTTAACAGAGAACGGTTGGTTCCTCGTGAAATTCTCAGAACAACGCGTAATTGTACTTTCTTACTTTGACATTTAAATAGACAACGGAAAGTTACCGTTGCCTATAATGAATACTTCCTTTTACATAAATTCGTGTATTCATCGATAACTCGAGATCCATCTCCTTATCGGGAAACGATCCCAAAAATAATAACTTTTCCATATTATACCGAATACCGAATAATCTAATTACCCGGTACCGGCATAACAATGAGTAGTCGAATGTTGCACGTTCAATATTCCCGATTTCGCACGCGTTAATAATTATAAGTACTGTACTCGTACTCTGTACTACTTGAAACTATACTTTGTGAAATTGAGCCGCGGTGAAAAACTATTGAAGTGTACTACTTAATCCCCATGAGACTGTCTAACTTGACTCCCCGTGAAAAGTAAGTCTAACTCCTGTGGACTATTAACTCACTGCAGGGCGACTTATTGACTGCCTGGCGAGTGATTAGCCCCTTGCTCGCCGTGAAACTGTCTCTCCGGCCGATTTTTGCGGCCTTTTATAGGGCTCCTGAGCGTTGAAAATTCTTGTCGTCAAGCGCGTAAAAAGAAAAGAAGGGATAAAACCCTATCCTGATTATAAGAATTTCCCCGTAATCTATCTCAACCATACACGTATTCGTTTCCCTTACCCCGCAGAGTAGCTTCCCGACATGCAGAGCCATAGATCTACGTAAGTGCATCGGTATGGCGCGCTCTGATTTGTCCGCGCGATGTGATACACAGAGGACCACGCGATTAGGTGAGGGAACGCGTTCGAGGCGTTTTTCCCTTGAAAATGTGGCGATTTTTACCACCCCGCTTCTTGGTCTACTCTCTATAGAGTTGCTTAGGCTATGTAATATCCTTATGCTCGCTTCTATGTAGATGTGTCTATGGTAATGGCTCAGAATTTCAGCGTTTGTACGGAACTGAATTAAATCCTTTACATCAAACCACTAGTAATAAGTTTGTTACAGATTTTGTAGTTAACTCGTCGTAAGTAGATAGGGCCCGAGATCGCGAGACTTGTGAGCGTGGCCTCCCCTCTCCTTACTGGCTTGTGATTGATCCCCCCACCTTCTTACCCCCACCTCTCCCTGCACCTGATTGGTCACCCGACCCTAAGCCCCCGACTGATACGCCACCTAGACGACACGTGAGGCATCTGTCGGACGCTGAACCGGCGGTTGTTGCTGATACGCAATCTATTGTAGATAACCGACAGGAGGTATGTTACCGACAGTAAGTAAAACAGAGCGACTTACTGACGGGCGGTGGTGTAGATTTGGTGCAGCTATCGATAAGTAGATTAGGTCCTACATACGATACCACAGATTGGGTCCTACCATTGAAAAAGAAGATTGTAGCTTGGCGGCGGTAAAAAGATTCGTGTCCGGTCGTGTCCTACACATCCGAGGTTTTGCTTTTTTTACTATTTGACACTAATTAAAAATAAATCTTTCGAGACTTTAAAATCAGCTAAAATAATTATGCTAATTAGAAACACGTGTAATTCTTTTGAAATTGATAAAAACTGTTTTGTTCATTTGAAAAGATTGTCAGACATATAAGAAACGCTTCTGTCATTTTCGCTGAGCTCATGATTTATAATTACAGCCTGTACAGTTCCTGCGAGCTGGTGCTGTACCGTTGATATGCGTTCTCGAGCCTGGTGTGTTGTGATGTAAACGGCACGGCAGGTACGTGAAAACCTCAGGGTCATTTTTGAGGTGTTCAGGTAGTTTGTCCAACAGAATAGATATTTTTGCTCCCCAATGTTTCAACAGCAGGGGTTTCGGGATGTACTCGAGCTCCTGTTTGGTGAATTTCCAAGGATCCTTGGAGCAGTCAATTACGAGTATACTGTCAATGGGATCCATTATGGTTACGAAAAGAGTGAAAGATGATTTCACCAAAGCATTATCTTTTCAACTAACCTTTTCTCACCTGCTACGGTTATATATACACTCGACAATTCTTCCACCACTCTTTATTGTATTTACAGCGCGCACGCGCCATTATAGGAATTAGGGTATCCACAGGTGTTTTCTCATGGTATACAAATACTGGCTAGCGCATCCTCCAACTGTATTCTTATTTCATCGATACGCTCCTAGAGTTATATATACACAGACATCAAGTTTGTGTCATAGGGGAAAACGCAGCAAGGTTGGGGTGATTTTCGAATAATAATGAGACAAAATATACAATGTGTAGAATTCATTCATAGTATTTTACAAGTAGCATCCAAATCTTTCTGTACAAGCTTGTACACAGGTGTTTCTATTACGTCCGTATCCCTTTTTATTATTGTTTTTTATATTTTTCATACGTTTTATTTTACGGTTTGAATATTTTAATCGTTTGTAGTATTGTGCAGCGATGTGATAATTTTTTAACCTGTTTGTCGTAAAATGTTCAATAAAAGCATCCAAAGTATTACCACGAGCCATAAAATCAAGAAGCATAAGGCAGTATTCACCACACACTTTAGACTTGAGTGATTGAAGAGGTTGTGTGTTCCACTCGTAGCTTCGACAGTTTCGCCGTAGACGGTTATGGTGTTGCTTGATGAGTGGGGGCAATCCATAACTATCGAAAAAGATTCCATGACCATTTGTATCAACGTAAGCAGCCACTAAGTGTCGACCCGGTAGATTATGATCGTCTGTGTTTAATACCAATGCTGCGGGTCTAGACCAGTGATTCGGGATGCGATCGGCCGGGAATACTCCTCTCGTCTGAGGAGATATTCGTTGTAGAGCATCGAATATCTGTAGACTGTTCATACTGTTTGGACAGCTGCTGTTGACGGTGGGGTTGCGATTGGCCACGTCTCTGCTGATGATGATGATGGTTGCGTGGTGGTGGTGGTGTTTGCGCTGGTTGCTGGTTATGTGCGTTACGTGGTGGTGGTGACGGTAGTGTAGAAGGTGGTATGACTACTTGTTGGTCTCGGCTTCGGTCAAGTACCGTTATTTCATCGTTAGCCGGTACTGTTCCACCGTACAACGGTACCTCGGTACTGACACATTACGGCGTGATATCGTTGAATGTATACTCTACGCTTAAACATTTATTTATAGCACTTTTTTTAATCGATGTGTCGCAGTTCGGTGATTTTTGGTTATTTTTAATCAACGTTGATTTATCGAGAGGTTGCGAATAAACGGGGCTCACTGCATCGAGTTCTTTGGAAAGGAGCCAAGATCGGATTTTTGCCACGTTATTTAAAGTACACTTCACTTTGTCATGATGGATACAGTAAACGTTATTGATGGGCATATTTCTTAGAGACGGCCCCTCGTATTCTTCCAGATTGATGATTTCACGGCCCAGGACATCCCGTAACAGCTCTGCTTTCTGCAAGCCTCTTGTATAAATACGTAAGGCGTAACGACACATCGAATGCAGATTAGCGTAGACTTTTTTCAATGGTGTATCATCGTCAAGCCATTCCAGTCCATGTTGAAAACACGTCAGTTTATTGTTGCTCGCACGTACTTTCCTTGGCAGACCACCAAAGTCGTATGGTGGTGCGACAAGCCAGTGACCATAATGTTCCTCTTGAAGAGTCGTCACAGTTATCTCCTTTGGTAGGAAACGGTTGTTTGCATCGTAGAGTGCTTGAATATCTACTATAACGTCCATTATGAGGGTTTGATGTAGACTGGTACAAGCTGCGGCTGCGTAGACGCGTTTTAAATACTACTATATTTAAATAAAATATCTAATGACCTGTCGTGTGGAATCTATTTCTATTACATTATCATACTCGGCGTATACCACACAATTTAATGTAGATATAAACGGTGCTGCAAACCGTACTTCGATCCTTACACTGCCGTGTCTTACGAGATTCCAATGACCGAAGCAACTTGCTGATAAGTCTAGTGTCAAATCAAAGACATACAGGCTTTTGGATAGTCATTCCTGTTAATATCTAGACCCTCGTTCTGAAAGTGTATACCGGTACCGCTAAAATTGCATTCGCACGAGTGCGAGTGCAAGAACGACATTGTTAGACGCTTCCAAAAATATTGCTGGTCTTTACTCGTTTGTGCCTACTGCTGCTGCTGCTTCCTACACCTCTTTTTCTCTTTGTTGTTGTTGTCCTCTTCTTTTTATTCCTTGGGCTACCACGATGTTTCTTTGTAGTAGTAACACGTCTACGTCTCGTTGACTTTTTCTTCTTCTTCTTTATTTCTAGTAACTTTTTCGAAACAGCAGTACGTCTTTTCAGTGTCGTCCGCGTAGGTGACTATCCTGATAACGACTGCAACATGTGCGCTGCGCCTACAGCGTTATATCCATTTATGAGAAAAGAAATTTTTTCATTGGTTTTTCGTTGTAAATTATCTCCAGATTTGGCTGCACGTCGTCGTTATGACTCCCTGAATGGTATTTTGTGGCCGCTCACATCCTCGATAACATATAAACCCGTGCGAATGGCTTCTTTCCCTATAGCCTTAGCACCTCTGGTCAACGGTGGTAAAACACTTCGAAATAGACCCCCGAGAAAAATACCAATACCGTGACCACGCTGATGTGGGGAGCCCGCAAACACGTCACCTATATACCCGTTTCTACCCCCTATTTGATTCTCATAATACGCCGTATAATGAGCACATACCAGGTGTATGCATAAGTTTTTTCCGGTTTAACTAAGAAATGGCGCCAGCGAAAAGTACGCAGCGTATTAATTTGAGATATACGTCATTTTGTTCGTCTGACATTAACTTACAAACACACACAAGTTGAGTCCGCCAAAAACTAGCGTCTTTGTTTTATCGTTCAGTGATCATGTCGAGTTTTGTGCCTGAAAAAGAACATTTGCGGCACGCATTGCTTTTCTTATTTAATCAAAAGAAAAAGGCTGCTGAAAGTCAACGTTTGCTGGTAGAAACATATGGTGAACACGCTCCATCGATTAGAACATGTGAGACATGGTTTCGACAACTTAAAAGTGGTGATTTCAATGTGAAAGACAGTGAGCGCTCTGGTAGACCACAAAAATGCGAAGACGAGTAATTGCAGGAGTTATTAAATGATAACCCAACTCAAACTCAACGGCAATTAGCAGAAGCATTACATGTGTCACAAGAAACAATCAACAGACGATTAAGAGTAATGGGGAAGATCAATAAACTCGGTAAATGGGTCCCACACGATTTGAATGAACGTCAAATAAAAAATCGCAAAGTCACTTGTGAAGTGCTGCTTCAACGCCACGAAAGGAAATCATTTTTGCATCGAATTGTGACGGGTGACGAAAAATGGATTTATTTTGAAAACCCGAAGTGGAAAAAATCGTGGCTTTCACCTGGCGAAGCCGGTCCTTCAACACCAAGGCCAAATCGCTTCGGCAAGTAGACCATGCTCTATGTCTGGTGGGACCAGAGCGGTATTGTGTATTATGAACTCTTGAAGCCCGGCGAAACCGTTAATACACAACGCTATCGCCAACAAATTATTAATTTAAACCACGCAAAAGCAGTGAAAGACACCTTGAAATCGCTTGGATGGGACATCCTTCCGCACCCGCCGTATTCGTCAGACCTGGTGCCATCTGACTATCACCTCTTCGCATCAATGGGGCACGCGCTCCCAGAGCAGCACTTCAGCAATTTCGAGGAAGTTGAAAAATGGCTCGACGAATGGTTTGCCGCAAAAGAGAAGCAGTTTTTCTGGCATGGTATTCATAAGTTACCTGAAAGATGGGCGAAATGTGTAGAAGCCGATGGCCAATATTTTGAATAAAACAAAAATTAATTTCCCTTGAAAATTACGTGTTTTTTTTTACCAAAAAACCGGAAAAAACTTATGCATACACCTGGTATATTGTCTAATTGAGTCGTTTGAAATGAAGCGTGAGCGTTAACGTTCCATACTCCAATGGAATAGGATTACCCAGATGATCTCTTATATCCACCTCGATCGTCCTTAAGCAATTATTGAGTAAACCTATGTAATTCGACGATGCGAAACTTTTTACTTGCGTTGTACCATACGTGTAGTTTTTTGTATTTAAATTTACAATCCTGAGTAGTGCTGTCTGTGTATCACCTACCGCATACGGTACACAAATATCGGTGTAGACAAAAAGCTGATCGGGTAGAGCCCTATTTATACAGGCAGGCACTCGTCCTACGCATGGAACGCCCTGCATAAGCTGCAGGTAAAGACCCTCTGGGGTTTCTCGGTCAAGCAGCAGTTTTTCGTGTTTCTCGAAGCCCAGTATGCGTGCTATTTAACTACTCACGCGTAATACACCGGGGTAGCCTAGAGGCTCAGGGCATAACTCTGCTACCTCAGTCTCAATGGCAACGTAGCCTTTGGCCCTTCCAACATTTACAATTTTTATGCCTGCTTCTCGCAGCCCTGGTAAATCGTCGATATTTTCCACAATTTCCTCATAATTTTTTTACAACCCTCGAGGTATTCGGTTTGTAGTAACTTCTTTATTTTCACAAACCACCCAACCGATTATCGTATCGTCTCCTTGTAAATGCGTCATTGTACAGGGTATATGAATTTCCGATAAGCCAACAACCCAATGGCTCTTTAACGATATTTCGCGTGGCAATTGAGTTGTAAAATGTGTTGTCGTATTTTCGGGAAAATACTTCATACTGCTGTTGCTCGGCAGGACAAGAAAAAAATTATCATCGTCATGCCTTTTTCACAAATTTCCATTTATTCGAGACCGTGAATGCTTGACGCTGGTATCCACGAGTTAAATTTTGCCGGATATCCCACCCAACTCACGAAAATTTGTTTTTTCGCACCGCGTCCTGTTGTCCGTAAAACTTGATCAATCTTGAATTCTTTATCCTCCTCCATACGCTTCTCATGAACACAATTTTTCTCGTAACCTTTTTCGAAGGTACCTTTAGTTCTACTGATTCGAACGTAATTCCTGGGTTTGTATTCATACGTTATGAACCGTCTCTTTTCACGTCGCTTCACAGCACTAATTGTCATATTACGCATTGCTGTATCGGCATTATACAGTATCACGGCAGCCGGCTGCATTTTTATGGTTAAATGTATAGCTTGATTGTACGCATAAACCATTTGTTGTAGTATATCGATGTAACGATGAGTATTGCGATGTGTGAAGTAATGCCACATCCGCTCCTTGAGAGTGCGAAT
This sequence comes from Cylloceria caligata, assembly GCA_963942595.1. Taxonomy (NCBI): domain Eukaryota; kingdom Metazoa; phylum Arthropoda; class Insecta; order Hymenoptera; family Ichneumonidae; genus Cylloceria; species Cylloceria caligata. The sequence continues at coordinate 26,228,953 of OZ012706.1, forward strand.
AAAACGCTCGAGAATCGAGGCTTTTACATCAGGATTACGAACGATGCGAAATTGTATGTATTCATCTTTGAGAAATTTTTGGAGTTCACTGCCGAGAAATTCTTTACCGCGGTCGGTTTGTAGTGAAACAGTACGCCCCTCGTTACGCTCGAGAATACGTTTAAAGGCCTTTGTTACCTCGCGCACCATTTTGTCCTGCAAGGGCTCGACCCAGGCGTATTTGCTGAGGACGTCGATCACCATAAGCAGGTAGGAGACGTTGTCCTTATAGCTCCTCAAAGAACGTAGATCCACGAGATCAGCCTCCCAGACGTCGTCAATATTTGTAACATTATAATACAACCGTGGAAAGACACGCCGCACGGGTCTATGAATGGTATAACTATCCTGCTGAGTCAGCCAGTCGTACACGGCGTCTGCTTTATTTGTGCCACTGATCAAACGTCGCGCGCCAGCGTATCCAGCTGGATGCGAGGGGTCATAGTACCCTTTTTCGAAAGTCATCTTTCACCTCTCCTTGTACAACTCGTTCTAAATCTTTATCCACTTTTGAAACGCTTTTATTACTTTTGTTTTCCGTCGTTTTGAAGAAGGGTGTAATACACCCTGGCGAAATTCGGCACTGTCATCGTCGTAATCGTCGTTAGAATTATCGTCGGTCGCACTCGCATTCATAGAATGCGTATCGTTATGCTGCAACATCTGATAATCTTTTCTTGGTCGTTTAGTACCTCTGGATGTACCTAAATCCCACAATGCACTGTTTCCTATGAATTCACGTGGAACGCTCTTTGCTCGTAGACTAACGATGAACTCGCGTCTACCTGTTGCTTTAAAGTTTTTTCTACCTCGTACAGCATCGTTTATAAGGTCGACAATATTTGAATTTGGAACGAGAACACTGTCTCTTGTCACACAACCTTTTTTGTCCCATCTTATGCTTTTTGATTCATCACTCGTGAGTTTGCGTAGAAACTTTAATAGCGCAGTCGCTCGACGTTTATACATATTTGGAACGCTATTAACGATGTCAGCATCGGTCGTGGATTCTGTATTATTCAGCTCAGACAATGTTTCAGGCGTGGATGATGGAGTCGGTAGTGAAAACAATTTATTTTTCGAACCAACGAGATATAGATAATGCTGCAACACTTGTAAATACTCTTTCCATTTACTAGCGGCATCTTCACCATACTTGTTTGATTTAAAAATTTTGTATAACTCAGTGTCCAGTCTTGAAACAGGATCACCCTGTGTTTACACTGTTTTCTCGCTAGCTGCTGGTGTATGATCATTGCCAGAAGCGCTCATAGGAATTTCGTCGTAACGACCGTCTGCATCACTATTTCCGTCCTTTACCTCGGACATTGGCACTAAAAACATTTTTTTCGCATGCTCCATTACGTAAATGGAAATGATTAATAATTTTATCCGTAACACACAGAACTGTTTTCTCAAGCGCCACTACTATCAAATAATTCACTAAAATTACACTCCCACATCTCCACCAGTTCGTAACCGTGTGAACGAATTTTTAAACTCGTTGCCACAGTCCGCGCATATCGCGAGACTAAACTCTCGTTTCCAGCATGAGAATTTCTCGCACTGTTGAGAATTCAACAAGAATGTTGAGAATCCGTCCGGTGATAGCTTGACCGACCTGTGAATATATTGACGGAATGTGAGTACTCACTCGAGGCAAGAGGAAAATAAAACCAGACCAAGTAGATGTTATCGTGAGGAAGTAGTTTATTCTACCTTCCGACAATCTTGCAACACATACAATTTAAACACACAAGTGCGTAGACATTAAAAGTGAAAATTAACATCCAAAACAATTTAATTTAGAAAATCACCTCAAAACATCAATTTAGAAAAAAGTACAAATTATAAATGAATAAACAAATTGAATTTTGATAATTAGAATTGAACAGCACACAATCATATTGATTGTGAGCTGAGCTCGACCATGAGAATGCGGTGCGTGCAGCGGAATGATGCTACGCAGCACGACAAGCTAAGAACACTGAATGTGAATACATGAAATAAACTGGAAAGTGGAATTTAGAATTATACTGTGAGCAGCACACAATTACCAATTGTGCGCTGAATATGAATTTGAGACAGCGGTGCGTGCAGCGTAGCAACAGCTACGCAGCACGACACGCCGATGCCTTGAGTGCGATACATTGTGCGTAATTCACTGCAATCACTCAACACTGTATTGCAAAGTGATTGCAGCGAATTAATGAGAGAATGTACAATGCCTGTATCTGAGCGCAGTGACTTTGTGTGCGACCCGCTACGCAATCAGTACTGCTTAGCACACTGCAAACAGACACTGAGGCTATACAAATGAACTGCGTATAGTCACTGTGCCTTCCCAGCAGAGTTTCTGGAGGAAAGCACCGTGAATAGACCACACCGGTATAATTATATTAATTATACCGGCTAAAGCAAGTGACGAAAGCATGATGCTGCATGTGCTGCAGCGCACGCCACGAGTGAGCCAAAGTGGTGATGCACCGTATTTCTCTCCTCACTGACAGTGAATTTCTACCAAATTATGTCAATGTACTCTTACCTTGAGCAAATGAGTCCTGATAAGCGAGATGTTGAGCGAGTCCGATGTATAAATCCATGAAACAGTCCGAGTCTGGATGCGTGCTGTTCTTGCCGGTGCGTGCGAAAAAGTGTCAAAATTTCCAATATGGCTGCGGAATATGAAAGTTTCGTTGGGCGCTGGAGTCAGTTGAGCGAGATAGCCGGTGAGCGAAACCGAAGTCAAGCGAGAGAGACATCCTCTCGCTTGACACGGCGTGCCAACGAGGCACATCCTCGGCTTCGCGAAGCCCATGCTTCGGCTATCTCCGACTCAACCGAACAACGTGTAGCAAAGCAGCGCAACAGGTAGGCGCACGACGATTATCGATCGCCGTGCGCCAGCTGAATTTCCAACACGCACAATCGTTGGGAAAGCATTTGCAGCACCCATGCCAATAACAACCGTGGTATTGGTATACAATACGACGATTATCTAACTCCAGGTAGCCGTCAACGAGCAGTCCTTCGGGTAATTTATACTCACGAACCCTGGCCGCGTAAATGAGTTTACGCCCGAGCTCATGCTCAACCCACAGGAGCCAGTCAACGGCCTGCTGCGAATGATTCCCCACCCGCCTATACCCCTGTGCAGGGATGAGACCAATCGTTTGCGGTCGTAGAAAGTTACGACGGTACACGAGTGAGCAAGCTAATGCTATTGTTACGGCTTCAGTAAACGGACATACATTACTTACAGATAAAAATATTTGACGAAATTCACTAATCCATCTTACAGTACTTAACAATCTCGTTTTCAAAGTTAAATATCGCGTTTTCATTAAGCTCTTCCGCATACCAATCGTAAAATTTTAACCGGTCCCGCTCACTCATTGTATCAGGCGCGTAATACTTTGCTGCGGGGAGAACATCGTTATAATCACGTGCATCTTCCGTATTAAAGAGATGCGGGAAGTAGCCCTTACTCATTTCATCGTTAAACCCGAAAGCCTTGGGTAGTGCGCTAAGTCGCATATGAAAATAATTAATACTGTCGATAAAACTAGTACGGCCCACCCTCATCGATATAATTATATTATCAGGGGTACAAATTGAAAATGCGGGTTTGATAACAGATGGCGTTACTAACGCTATACGCATCAGGCAGTACTGTGACTATGTTCATGTCAAAGCTACGTCTTATAGCTTTAATTTTCAGTATGTGTCAATTTGTCGCAGTGTCAAATTCATAGTTTTTTTGAGCTCTCAATATGTCGAGTTTCGTGCCAACAAAACAGCATTTGCGGGAAGTTTTAATTTACTTCTTTAATTTGAAGAAAAGTGCTGCTGAAGCACATCGATTGGTCTCCGAGGCTTATCCGAGTCATGTTCCATCGGTTTCAACGTGCGAGAGATGGTTTGTGCGGTTTAGAAGTGGTGATTTTGACGTTGAGGACAAAGAGCGGCCGGGCCAAGTGAAAAAGTTTGAGAATGCTGAATTGGAGGCAATACTCAATGAAGACTCGTGTCAAACTCAACAAGAGCTCGCAGATTCATTGGGAGTGACACAACAAGCCATTTCCCATCGTATAAAAGCCCTCGGAATGATCCAAAAGCAAGGACATTGGGTGCCGTATGAGCTGAAGCCGAGAGACGTCGAGCGCCGTTTTTTTGCATGCGAACTGCTGCTCGAACGGCAAAAACGGAAGGGTTTTTTGCATCGCATTGTCACTGGTGATGAAAAGTGGATCCATTACGATAACCCGAAGCGCAAAAAATCATATGGTTACCCCGGCCATGCATCATCATCGACGGCCAAACCAAATATTCACGGCGCCAAGCTCATGCTCTGTATTTGGTGGGACCAGCTGGGTGTGGTGTATTATGAGCTATTGAAATCGAACGAAACCATCACAGGAGCACTATACCGAACTCAATTGATGCGTTTGAGCCGCGCACTCAAAGAAAAACGGCGACAATACGAGCAAAGACACGACAAAGTAATTTTGCAACATGACAACGCTCGGCCACATGTTGCAGCGCCGGTCAAAACATACCTACAAACGCTGAAATGGGAAGTCTTACCCCACCCGCCGTATAGCCCAGATATTGCTCCTTCCGATTACCACCTTTTCCGATCGATGACACATGGCCTAGCTGACCAGCGCTTCCATTCTTACGAAGAAGCCCAAAAATGGGTCGATGACTGGATAGCAGCCAAGCCGGCCGAATTTTTTCGCGCCGGTATCCGTAAATTGCCAGAAAGATGGGAAAAAGTTGTGGCTAGCGATGGACAATACTTTGAATAATTCATTTGTTACCATTTTTTCAGAATAAACGTTCAAAAATAGAAAAAAATCCCGCATTTTCAATTTGTACTCCTGATACCTGTTAGTACTATACTAGGGGTGGGCATATCCGTGCAACGTTCTACGATATTCCGTAATATAAATTAAGCATCGAATGCCTTAGCATTGTGTGCAATGCATACTTTATTACGAAATTCCGTAGAAGGTCGCACAGCCAGATTTATAAACTCTGTAACAGGATTTTTGTTAAAAACAAACTCGTGCGCACCGCACCACTCGCAAATGTCTAACGGCTGCTGTTCTCCCGCAGATAAAGAAATTTCGCACAACTGTTGTGCGACACAATGAGTGACAATGTGCTCGTGGGCATCACCCGATGTACCTGTCTATAACTTATCTTGACGCGTTTCAAAATCATAAAATATAAAAAGCGTTTCAGGGTGTTTTGCAATGGTGGAGGGTTCACTTTTTCTTTGCACTGTTTGGCTATTTGCATATAGCATCGCTCGTTGAACCCGTGCGAACGATGGCACAACCGGCAAAAACCAACACCGCATTTGTGTACATCGTGATCTCTTGCGAATGAGTTTTTCACAAGTTTACAAACACGGTATAACTCACAAATAGACTTTCGTACACCCGTCATGACTTTGGTACGTCTTTCGAGAGTTTTTAGACGGTTGGCGAAACACACATCACCGAAGAACGAGCGACCACAATCGTGATACGAACGCTTATTGTTTACCGGTCCTGCAGACGTTACTGCTTGTGCAGTCACCGCTACAGAGCCAGGTACGAGCTCTTTGTCGACTATTGGGACAACCTCCATAACGCAGGGTGGTACACAAAAGCACCGGGGACACTTGCTTGGGCACCGATGCTCCGAGACACGACGGTAAGATTTATTGCAGGGTATACAATAATTCTTACCACCCGCTGCACCCATTAGATTGGTAATAGGTGAATAGTGCTTTAAAATAGCATTATACGCTATATTAACAATCTCAGACGGTGCCCTTGTTTCAAAAGTCGAATAGCCATTGAAAATTGGCGGCTCGCCGCTACCGAGGGTCTCCCAATCGTAAACTACAATTGCGACCCTCAAAGGTATGAGGTACCGTTGGAAATGCTGTATTTCCGAAATACCACAGCCTTCTGCAGGGATTTGCACTCGAGCCTTTTCGATAAGCGCACGTGCTTTCTTGCGCTGGTCTAGCGACGCCCTATGCCTTATAAGGTTCCAGGCTTTTGTGGACGCTGCACTACGGTCACGTTTGTGTTTATTGTTCGTTAGGGCTACAACGATCGACCGTGGAAAACATAAATTATCGTCGTTTCGAATAATAGAAACCGATTTGCTCTTCAGCATAGATACGCGTATCCCTCGACCACTCGGTACTGTTACGTATGTGACCGTCGGTGAACCGTGATATAGGCCTGAGCGATAACTCCGCTGCACCGTCAGCCATGTCATCCGTGACGAATCCTACACCTATCAAATCCGTATCATCACGATCCTTAATAAAATGATGATGAATATCACTTACCGCATTTCGGATCCATGTGATAGGATTCGTAGATGTAGGAGGTGTCACTAACGTGAGATCGACTTCCCGTGCTAAAACCCTAAAACGCTTTAAATATCGCTTTCTTTCCGCGTTTACGATTGTAAAACGATTTCCCGGTGGTAACGTGATGTTAATATCATCTAAGTATTATACAACGATGGTTTCATTAGCCCTGTTAACGTTTTCAATGCTATTATCGTTGTGACTACGTTTATTACCGCCTGCTACCAAGAAGTGTATGGGGGATACCTTCCTCGTATTCGAGAGAAGCACCGCTTCTGTCTACTCTGGGGCCAGCTGGAGCTTCTTGCTGTGCATCCATTTGGCAACTCTGCTAAGGGCAATGTTCGCCTTGCTCATCAGCTGCACTTCGGTTGTGGCTATTACCACCATGGCGACGTCATCTGCGAAGCTTATGAGCGTCACGCCTTCTGGGAACTCTACCTCCTCTAGCAACTCGTCGTACGGGATGTCCCAGAGCGCTGGTCCAACCACCGAGCCTTGCGGGATTCTGCTACTGATTTTTACTTTAGCTGTTTTGCCTTCCGCTTCGAGGATAATTTCCCTGTCTGACAGGTAAGCTGCCAGGGTTCTAATTAGGGCTTCATCAATTCCTCTTTTTCTCAAGGCCTCCAGTATGACTTGCCAGGACACGCTGTTGAAGGCGTTTCGGACATCCAGGGTGATCACTGCGCAGAGTCTCCTGTATCGGCTGCTGTAGTCTGCTGCCTCTTTAGCAAGATTTACAACTCTCTTTATGGCATCTACCGTCTGCCGTCCTTTTCTAAAGCCATATTGCTTGTCTGACAGGTCTCGGTTCCTTTTTAGCTCCTCCTTCAGTCGCCCGACCAGTAGCTGCTCGTATATTTTCCCTTCGGCGTCTAGGAGGCATACGGGTCTGTATGAGGATGGCATGTCTATCGGCTTGTTTCCTTTCCGGAGCAGAATGAGCGTCGCTCTTTTCCAATCCTTTGGGAAGCAAAACTCCATTGCCAGGCGGTTGTAGACGCTCAAGGCGTACTCTGGTCTCTCCTTTACAACTTTCTTGAGTATTTCCGTTAGCATTTTTCCGGGCCCCAGGGCTTTATTGCTTTTCAGCTTCTCGCTCGGTCTCAGTAGCTCGCCCTTCGTGAAGGTTCTAAATTCTGCTTCGGCGTTGCACTGGAACTCCACTGGTTCATGAGGCGGGAAGAGCTGGTTTGCTACTGCCTCCGTGAATGTCATAGAGAGGTTTACTCTGGGTGGGAAACCCGTGGCTCTTTTCATCACGATTTGGTATCCATCGCCCCATATATCCTTGTCTATGTCCCAGCATATCGACTTCCAGGACTCTCAAAACATAATACAGAATTCACAACATGGTTAATGTTTTCGGTATAATTCAATACGTGTTCACTACTGACCATAAAAATTTTCGACTCTCATTATGAGGTCCCGCAGTGGTGGGTGAAGCATGCCTCCATGGCTCGCTAGATGCTCCACAACGAAACGTTGTGCAAACGCCGATCCGGAGAAGACACCCCTGTTGAAGGCTACAGTAATACCTTCAACACCACCTTGACGAAGCATTCTAGTGAACTCAGTAGTCAACCGATCGAAAGTAAAGTTCGAGATATGCGCAAACCACCGCACCGTATACCGTCGCACAAATCGTCGATCATGTATGATAAAAGCACGAGCCGTTGCACGCACTACTTCCAAAAGTGAACGACGCGGAAAAACCATTTTTAAAAAGCGAGATAAATTGAGAAATACAAGAGCAAAACAAAACTGTGGTTGCACTGCTGCGTTTCAACACGGAATTAGACAAAAATTTTGATTCCTTTCGCTTTTATATGTTGACCATAGCCCCCTCTTCTCTAGCTATAAATGCATTTTGACTTTTCACCCTATACACTGTATAATCTAAGAACGGTAGCAAAAGTTCTTTTAAGAATGGCAAAAGTTGAAGTCTACGATGTGCCCTGGTATATTCAGGATCTACAGTCATCATACCCCTGGTGTCTATTCATAAAGATACCTTCATATCGTATTATGTATTACGCAATTCTGTGGTACCCATTTTGAAAACCCCATAAATACGATTCTTTGCATTCCTATGTGTTCTATAACAAGCTATGGGGGCGGGCATTAGTCATTTCAATTTTTATATACATCTGTTCACAAGCCAATAAATATGAGCTCTCGTACTTCGACATTTTCGAAAGCAACCTGTATTGTCACAACGAGCATCCCTATTTTATGTATACACCTGCACTTTCAGTCTACAGTAGCGTAGACTTGTTTACTTAACAGTAAATACAAGCTCTCGAACGCCTTTATTTTCGGTAACAGTCTGTGTTGTCAGACCTCGTATCCCTAATTTTAATGTATACACCTAGACAGTCTGTCTACAAGACAGTGTATATGACGTCTTGGACTCTTGTACTTTGGAGTCAAACTGTATTGCCAAAACGAACATACATAATTAAAAATATTCATCTGAACAGTCTGTTTACAATGTGACTAATACGATGCTAGTAGAGGGTCTCGCAGGAAACTGTACACCTGTTTTCCTCCCCCCTTCCATTCAATAATATACAATATGGTTATCCATACTTACCACTAAAATGAATCGTTGAAAGGGTTAACCGGCAGTCAGGCCCGTGACACACTAGAAACTACATCTAGCAGCGATAGATTTCCGACCACCATCTCTTTCGTCAAGTTTACACGTGTTGCTCAATATGAGTTCCGCCGATATGGGTGTGGCCGCCATGTACCGGCTTATATCTGCCGATGAGAAGAAAAATCTCGAGATGCCACTGCTTTTCGGTACAATATACAATCTGAATTATTCAGAAACAAAGAAGATAAGTGTGGGACTTCAACCACATATAAATGGCGATGTCGTACCAATCATCAAGATACAGAATAATAACTCATCGGGAGGAATCATACTCGATATCACTACCTGGGGTAAACTACAAGATGCACTACCTGAAATAAACTCATATTTCAAGGAATGTAGGAATTATGGTAAGCGCACCGCTTACCGTGCCCAAACACCCTCAAATTTTGAGACTTCGAGGTACACTTTACAACATCGTTCGGGTCCAAATCCATTGTGTTCGATCAGTGCATTGATGAGTCAACCACTGAGGACTGTGTCGACCAGAACAAAGAGAGCCAAGTGGAACCACCGCCAGCGAAGAAGAAGAACATCTATTCACCGGCTATAGTGATGCAGAAGAAATCATTTGACGGTTTATGTGCCGTAACAGTGTGCGTCGATGAGCGCGTGAGACAGCTCCAACGCTACACCTCATATGTGATAAACTGTATCGAAATTCTATGCGCTGAATTACTTATTCATATTCCCGCTAAAGAGCAAGCCGAAAATGTGGATCAAGTGCGCGTTAGAGAACTCTTAACACAGAATAGCTCTAATCTGTGTGAGGCTGTACGCCATCGAGTCGATCCTTCATTCATTGAATATTTCGATATACTGTTCCTGGAGTTGAAGGTATTTTGTACTCCATTCATAACACACGAAGTGAAAAAAACACTCACAGACATTTCACTAGTAGCTACAAATCCAATCGAATAATAATCGGAGAACTAGTGTACAAACTAATTAAAAAGTAGTATTTAATCATTCACATAATAACACATGTTTATAAAAGATAATAATTAAATTTACTACTTGTAGATAATAAGATAATTATTGTATGACTTTGTATTAATTATGTGCTGCCCCGTCTCGTCGTCATCCTATGTTTCGCTTAATCTACATTAGAGTTATTAAAGCTGTATACATAATGCTATTATATTGTCAATAAACATATTTGTTCTTCAAATGTTTTTACCAATTATTATTAATATTAATATCAATAACTGGTTGTAAAGTATCGAAAGATTTATTTTTAATTAGTGTCAAATAGTAAAAAAGCAAAACCTCGGATGTGTAGGACACGACCGGACGCAAATCTTTTTACCGACGTCAAGCTACAATCTTCTTTTTCGCTGGTAGGACCCAATCTGTGGTATCGCATGTTGGACCCAATCTATTTATCGATAGCTGCACCAAATCTACACCACCGCCCATCGGTAAGTCGCTCTGTTTTACCTGCTGTCTGTAACATACCTCCTGTCGATTATTTACAATAGATGGCGTATCAGCAACAACCGCCGGTCCAGCGTCCGACAAATGGCTCACGTGTCGTCTAGGTCGCGTATCAGTCGGGGGCTTAGGTTAGGGTGACCAATCAGGTGCAGGGATGAGGTGGGGGTAAGAAGGTGGGGGACCAATCACAAGCCAGCAGGGAGATGGGAGGCCACGCCCACAAGTCTCGCGATCTTGGGCACTATCTACTGTCGTATGCAAGCTGATTTTTGCGTTAATCTCTTGTTAGTATAAATATTTTTGTTAATTTATGGATTATTCTAATCATTATTGGTTATTCGTTTAATTAGTAATTACTGTACTTATCGTTAATAAGTTTCTTAAATAATTTGTTAGCTAGACAATTATTCTCGTGCTATAGAAACGAGAGCGAGAGAGAGAGGGAAGGTATTTTACTTGAGAGCGACTCGCCCGACTTGGTTACTCGTACATTTCGTTCGTGCGCAAGTCGGCTAGATCGCCGTTCAGCCCCTCGCGATAAGGCGTTTATCGTGGCCCGGAGAGTCGGCCAGCCTCGCTTTTTCTTTCGCCTACAGTTTTCTCTCTTTCTCGTTTCGTCTTACTTTTGGTATTTAGCTGTAAAACAATCTTAACATTTCATTTCATCCTTTCTATAAATAGGTAACATATTTTATATATATAACTTCCTGGTAAAACAAGTATTTTGATGCATGGAAACGAGAGAGAGCGAGAGAGTACCTTTCTTGAGAACGACTCGCCTGACTCCGTTACTCGTATATTTCGTCCGTACGCAAGTCAGCTAGATCGCTGTTCAGACCTCTCGGAAGGCGTTTATCGTTGCGTGGAGAGTCGGCCAGCCTCGCTTTCCTGCAGGAGAAGCTTCATTGTAACTCAATTTTAGTCTCATCTCTTTCTCGTTTTGTCTATTCTTCGCTATTTTACCGTAAATTAATCCTAATATTTCCTTTATCCTTTCTATATTGAAACGTTTCGCGATTTCCTACACAACTTTTGTTTTCGGCTACGATGCGCGCGAGTTCGGTGGCGGTGTAAAATCGCGTCAAGTTTGAATTTTGTTCCGAGTGATATCTACCGTGATCGTGTGGAAAGGCAGCTTGCTCGAAACTAGTTCGTGCACTGGGCTGGAGGGAGCGAGAGGATCTGTGGATGTGTAGATTTGCAATCAATATTAGGTTGTTATTAGTAATTTTTATTGTTTTTGTTGGTCAGACCTCAGTTTAGGTTTTTGTTGCGTCGCGTTTGTCCGTGACAGACATGCGGTTTTGTTTACCCTTTCATCATTGGTCTTTTTTACTGCTTGGGTAATTCTTTTCTTTATTTTTACTGGACTGAAGGCCCGTGATTGCTGGATAAGCTTCTGCTCGATGGTTAGTTCAGCTAAGGTAGGGAGGATGGTTTGTGGAACGATCTAGTCGCTCTTATGAACTCACGCTCGCTTTACATTGGTTACTTAACGTCTACATATGAGGAATCGCTTCCAGTTCCTTTTCTTATGGGTTTTGACTCTAATATTCGCAAAGTGATTAGGTAACACTTGTACGGAGCTTGTCACTCAATTTATCAATTTCAAGGGAATCGCGGCTGCTTAGTACGCGATTTTTCTAATCCTACGTATGTGGAATTTATGAAATTCCATGTTTTCTTATGGGTTTTGACTCTAATATTCGCCAAGTGATAAGATATCACTTGCACGGAGCTCAACACTCAATTTGTCTATTTCGGGGTCGTTAAATCTGGTATAATTTTGACGTTAGATCTCGATCTCTATTAGGATATGGATGGCAGAATCCTGTTGGCCATTTGCGTTTTGCGTGTCTCTATTTTAGATGTTGAAGGGGTGGTCTAGTCGCTGGGCTTGGTCTTCATACGGGGCGTTCCTTTGTACTTTCATTAGATGTACCGGTTCGCCTTATTTTAATCATTGGACGTTAGCTGGTGTTATGCTATTCCGAATCTTATTGTTTCGGACTGCCCGTTTGCGAGATTTGCCTCTTGAGGCTCCGCCTTGCCGATGGTCGCGCGAAGAGTTTATAGTAGGGACGCGAGTGTCGTGTGGTGAGGTGGTGTGTATGATTTTACCTACCTATCGTTTCTCGCTTTGTTATTGTTTGGGTCCCTAGCTATAGCTCTCTGTTCGCAAGAGACACCGGGTTCGCAGCTTGACCAGCTAGCTCTTCCTAGACCCCGGATACTGAAGCGTTTAGTCACACTTAATTAAGCCACCTTATTGCGCCTTTAAGGGCTTTACAATTTTGTATTTTAATTAGTGAGATTGGCCGAGGTATCCGTTCGTAGCAGGTGGTAGTTGGTGCTGGCCCTGACGTGGTCTTACCCACGCAAGTACACCCTACGAGTAGATTGCGCGTGGTGCAACAAGTCGGGATGCCACTCCCTTGACCTTGTGTCACTCGTGCTGCTTCACACTCCAAGAGATGGATAGCCACGACGCCGTGCGTGGGGACCCGTTAGTGGAGTGTGCCCTGACGCTGTGAGTAGGGGCGGCCAAGCGCAGTGCAGGGGAGCCTTACTCCTCACAGAGTATCCTAATGAGTTCGTTTACTCAACGGACGGCCAAGCGCAATGCAGGGGAATCAGTTGAGAAAACGAACACTCGTTCTAACATGGTATTTCCCAAACGGTTAGTATGTGTTTCCTTTCGGTTCGTTCGGTCAAACGACGGCCAAGCGCAATGTAGGGGAATCGGTTTGATCGAAAGAACACGTCTTTGTTACATGTAGATTTTACGTGTGATTCTTATGTTCTCGGTGTGCTGTCGAGCAGCACTTCGTCTTGACTTATTAGATTTGACAAGAGCCCCGAGGCTTATCCTGTCGCGGTTTATATAGGTTGGCGGATGGACCCCGGGAGGGTGTTTTGAGGTAGGTCACGTGATGTTTGTCGCACTTCAATCACTAGGTGAGAGAGGTGCGGGGTGACGTGTAGGAGTACCGTTATTTCTCGAATTTCTATTCTTAGCCGATCTTTGTCCCTCTAGGGTTTAAAGCGAGGTTTCGGCGAGGTTGAAATTCGTCGGACAATGTTATCTTCCTACTTGTTGTAGGTTCAAACTTTTTATCTATTTTTTCTCCGGTTTGATTATGGTTTTTCCCGATTCAGGCCCCTATGGGTCTTTCTCTGTTTTGTAGGCCGCTGCGTTGCTGTTTCGTTGATTACTAATTGCCCAGGATAATTAATTGTGGTTAATTATCTCTTTCTTGGTGTGTTTTTGACATATTTCTTGTAGATTTTTATGTTTTTTGTTATTTTCCGGTGTTCTCCTACGTGAGGATTAATGTTTTATTCATGAGTGGGGGTACGTAGCGACGTTTCATGAGGAGTTACTTTGTTGATCTTTCTCTATGTGTCGTGGTATCTCGATAGTTCCATGAATTCTTTCCTACGTTTGCCGGGCCGTGGCGTTCCCGATGTTCTCGCCTATTGGACAGAGTGGCCTATTTGGGGTTGTGCCGTATGTTTAAGGCTTGTTCTGGTGATTATGTAGGGCGGGGGCTACTACGCTGGTCTAGTAGGCCGGTGTGTGCTTGTTGTTAGGCCTACTGTTATGTTTACATCGTGATCTTTGGCTAGGCAGGCCTCTTATTTACGCCATTACTTTTAGGGTGTGTACTTGTAATTCTGCGTGTGTACCTACTAGTCCTTTCTATTCTCCTCGTCCGGTAGATACTTCTTTCGATCCGGTCTGGAGTGTTTTGTCTACCAAGAACTATTTTGTGTGCTTTGTCTGATTTTGGTATGTTAAATGTCTTATTTCAGTTTGTGTAGGTTGGTTTAGACGTGGTGAAGGTTGTGAGTCATAGTAGCGGATCGCCTTAATGCGTTCCGTTACAATATATGCATAACATATTCTATATTGAAACGTTTCGCGATTTTATTTCACTCTTAATTTTCGCTGCGATACGCGTTTATTTGGCGGCGGCGTAAAATCGCGCAGTTTTATAATTTTATTTCGAGCGATATCGTCCTAGATCATATGGAGAGTGGGGCTTGCTCGAAACCAGTTCGTGCTCTGGGCTGGATGGAATCAGAAGAGTCTGTGGTTTTATAGAATCGCAATCAATCTATTAGGTTGTTATTAGTATTTTTATTGTTGTTGTTTGTGAGACCTCAATTTTTCCTTAGGTTTTTGTTGCGTCGCATTTGTCCGTGAAGGACATGCGGTTTGTTACCCTTTCATCATTGGTCTTTTTATTGATTGGGTAATTTCTTTCTTCTTTATGGTGCTGAAGGCACTTGCTTGTTTGATAGATATCTGATTGATTGTTAGTTTAGACATAGGTAGGAAGGACGTTCGTGGGATGATCTGGTCGTTCGTACGGGTTTTAACGGTCGCCTGCGTGAGTTTTCCTTGAATCTACGTATGCGGAATTGCTTCCGGTATTTCGGGGTTCTGACTCTATAATTCGTAAAGGGATGAGATATCGCCTTTACGGAGCTCAACACTCAATTTGTCTATTTCGGGGTTATCGCGTTTGCTAATGCGCGAGTGTCGAATATTGTGTAATTTTGATTTTGAGTATTTCTTGAATTGCTTTAGGATATCATTGGCCGAATATAGATGGCCATTGGCGCTTTGCGTGTCTCTATTCAGATGTTGCAAGGTGTGGCCTAGTTGCTGGGCTTAGTCCTCATACGGGGCGTTCCTTGGTACTTTCGTTAGATGTACTGGTCCGCCTTGTTTTTAATCATCGGACGTCTATCTGGTGTTGTGCTATTTGGGATGTTATTGTTTTAGAATGCCCGTTCGCGAGATCTGCCTTTTGAGGCCCCGCCCTGCTAATGGTCGCGCGGAGAGCTTATAGTAGAAACGCGAGTGTCGTGTGGTGAGGTGGTGTGTGTGATTTTACCTACCTATCTTTACTCATCTTTGTTATTGTTTAGGTCCCTAGCTATAGCTCGCTGTTTGCAAAAGACACCGGGTTCGCAACTATGACTAACTAGCTCTTCCTGTACCCCGGATACTGAAGCGTTTAGTCACACTTAATTAAGCCACCTTATTGCGCCTTTAAGGGCTTTACAATTTTGTATTTTAATTAGTGAGATTGGCCGAGGTATCCGTTCGTAGCAGGTGGTAGTTGGTGCTGGCCCTGACGTGGTCTTACCCATGCAAGTACACCCTACGAGTAGATTGCGCGTGGTGCAACAAGTCGGGATGCCACTTCCTTAACCTGGAGACACACGTGCTTCTTCACACTGCAAAAGACATGTAGCCACGGCGCTATGCGTGGGGACACGTTAATGACAGAGTGCCCTAACGCTGCGATTGGGGGTGGCCAAGGCGCAATGCAGGGGGGCCCTTGCCTCGCAGAGTATCCTAATTAATTCGTTTACTCAACTGACGGCCAGGACGCAATGCCAGGGAATCAGTTGAGCAAAAGAATACTGCTTACTACCATGATATTTCCCAAACGGTTAGTTCTTATCGGTATAGTTGCGTTCGGTCAAACGACGGCCAAGCGCAATGCAGGGGAATCGATTGCTCGAAAGAACACTGTTTTCGTTACATTCTGAATAAAAAATGAATTTATGATGGCTGTCGGGCAGCACTTCGTCTTGAAGAACAGATTTTCAACAAGAGCCTCGAGGCTTGTCCAGTCGTGGTTTATATAGTTTGACGGGTAGACCCAGAGGGGGTGTTTTTGGGTATGTCACGTGATGTGTGTCGCCCTTCAATCACTAGGTGAGGGAGGTGCGGGGTGATGTATCGGTGTACCGTTATTTCTATATTTAGCCGGGCTTTGTCTTTTCTGAGTTTAAACGGTTGTAGCGAGGTTGAATTTTGTTGGTCTGTGTTAAATTTCCACCCGCAGGAGGTTCAAACTTTTCCTGAGAGTTTTTTACCGTTTGATTAATGTTTTTACTAATTATTGTCACGTGGGGTCTTACTTATTCTTTATATGTTTTTCCTTGTCTAACTTCTGGTTCGATTCGCGCTAGGGTTGCTTAATTATTGTGAATTTGGTGTTTTACGATGTGTTTTCTAGATGTTTTTCCTAGATTTTTGTGTTGTTCTTACTTTTGAGTGTTTTATCCGGGTAGGGCTTGCCGTAGTCTTGATTTGTTAATTGTTTTTTGTAAGATTTCGGTTCGTTTTATGTCTTTACTTCGTTATTAATACATAATCTTTGAGTGAGGGTATGTGGTGAGGTTTCATGTGGAATCCCCTTGTCGTTCACTCTTGAAAATTTGCGGAATTTCAAGAGTTCCACTAATTCTTTTGTAATTTCGCCGTATCGTGGCGTTCTCTGCGCATCGCGTCGGTGTGGTATGGTTGGCTTAAAGGGTGAAGCTGACTATGCCTTCTTAGCACGGTAAGGCGTTTGTTGTTACACGTTGTTCCACCTGCTTCCTAGTGGGGCGGGGGGTACTACGCTGGGGTCCGGTCTGTAGTGTGTGGTTTTGCTGTTTTGGCCTGCCCCTCGTCTTACTCGTGCGAGCTTCTTGCGAGCTGTGTTTGTTTTGATAGTAGTCTTATTTTATTTAGGTGGGGTCTGTGTCGGACGCCATGCTGTTTTAGGGTGGGTACTGGCGGATGACCGTGTATACCTACTTTTATGTTATGTCGTCCTAGTCCAGCCGATGTTCGTCTGTTCTGTGTTTGCTTCTTCTGTTAATAGATAATCGACTTTTCGAGTGATTCTATGTGAAGTAAAATAAAAGAAAAATGTAGAAAGTTACTTTTTCTGTAGCGAAACTAAAACAGAAGAACTTTAACGTAATCGAAATTAAAAAAGATAAATGCGACGTTACGTCAGGACGTAACAACGGAGCCAAGTCTGGTGAGTAAGCCGCATGCGAAAGTATTTCCCAACTAAACGCTTCAATCGTTTTCTTGAACAGTTTTGCTGTGTGTGATGGTGCATTATCATGAAGCAAAATCACTTTGTGTTGCCTTTTTTTGATAGTCTGGTCGTTTTTCACGCAAAGCTTGATTCAAATCGATGATTTGTTGTCGGTAGCGTTCAGTATTAACGGTTTCGCCAGGTTTGAGCAGCTCATAATTTATCACACCCTTCTGATCCCACCAAACACAGAGCATTGTCTTCCGTCCATAGCGATTTGGCCTTGCAGTCGATGTTGATGGTTCGCCTGGAGTTACCCATGATCTTTTACGCTTAGGATTCTCAAAATATATCCACTTTTGATCGCCAGTCATAATTCGATGGAGAAATGACTTTCTTTTGTACCTGGCGAGCAGCATTTCGCAAGTAGTTTTTCGGTTTTCTTGCTGCCTTTCATTCAGTTCCTGTGGAACCCATTTTCCCATCTTCTGGATCTTTCCCATGGCTTACAAACGTATGGAGACGGCTTCTTGTGTCACATTTCATTGATCCGCGAGTTGTTGTTGCGCTTGAGCGTAATCCTCATACAACAATGCTTGCAATTCGCTGTTTTCAAACTTTTTCGGTGGTCTTCCACGTTCTACGTTTTACACGTCAAAATCGCCACTTTTTAATTTTTTAAACCACTCAAAGCACTGTGATTTACCAAGAGCATGCTCACCGTAAGCTTCGACAAGCATTCGATGCGATTCTGCAGCAGTTTTCTTCAATTGGTAACAAAAAATCAATGCTGTCCGCAAATCGTAGTTTCCAGGCACAAAATTCGACATGTTCAACGCTATTGCAAACTATGCTGTTGTATAAAACTTGTATTGTTGTGAGTTGAAAATCTTCGTCAGAGATGTCAATATGGAAATGGCGCCAATGACGCGGTTTTACGGTAACTACAGGGTGCGCCGTCTCAATCTGGTCGATGGAAGTATTGAATAACTCTGACAGATTTTAACCGACCAGCGTCGTACAACACGATTCGTATAGGTTATTTCAGTACAATTTCAACCATGTATCGCTATACGCCGAAAGAACGCGCCGAAATAGTTTCGCTTTACATTGAAAATAATCGTTCAGTTGTGTCAACTCAGCGTGCGTATCGTAAAAAATATCGCGGACGTTCTGCGCCCAAAGGCGACACTATCCGTCATTTAGCTTCAAATTTCATGGAGCACGGGTCTGTAGCGAATCTCCAACATCAAGCTCGACCGCGTCCAGGTCGTTCAAATGAAAATATCGAAGCTGTTCGACAGAGTGTTGCAGAAAATCCAAATGTCTCATACCGCCGCCGGTCTCAGCAATTAAACATCAGTGGAACCACTTTGAGAAGGATTTTAAAGCAAGATTTTCACATGTTTCCGTACAAAATGCAGTTGACTCAAAGATTATTGGAAACTGACAAGCCGCGACGCTTGGCTTACGCTAATAACGTTAGTCGAATGAAGGAAGCTGAGCCGGATTTTTGGGAGCGAATTCTGATGACCGACGAGGCTCATTTCACCCTCTCTGGCGCTGTCAACAAACAAAACTGTCGCATGTGGGGCACCGATAATCCTCATATTATTCACGAAACTCCATTGCACGATGAGAAAGTGACAGTTTGGGCCGGTGTTTGCTCAAAAACCACCATTGGACCATTTTTCTTCAGAGCTGGTGAAACTGTCAATGGGGATCGATATCGGTGGATGTTGGTACTGTATTTTCGTATACAGTACCGAATATTTCGTGAAAACGAAAAATGTATTATCGTATACGAAAAATGTATTATCGTATACAGTACTGAATATTTCGTCAAAACGAAAAATAGCAATACTCGATAGTCACGAGAATAAAATCGATGACGTTTTAATGAACAAAGTTAAATGTCGACTCAATGACACACTCATTATCGTTAGCATACGAAAAAAATTTTAATCTAAAGCAATATCGTAGCTTCGCAATTTGCATCGCAGCGCCGTTGGTAAAAAAATTACATGGGAACGTAACGGTGTTGCTTCCATAGACGGCAGAAGAATTTCAAATTCCAATATCGTTGATCTTGTTAACGATGCTATGCGAACTAGAAAACGCGAGAAACCCATCGGTCGATTTCACTTTGCCAAACACTTGCGAACGATACAGATGCCACCTGAATTTATCGGCAATCCCGAGTTGCTTCCTGAGCCTACACCTACATCATCCTCGACACCGCAGTGGCAAAGAGAGATTTTATGCTCACGACGGATAACGACATCATTGAGGGGCAGGAGGGGGAGGACGAATAGGACAAACAATTGCAAAACATCGTACAAGTAGAGAGCCAACGATACCTCAGCGAATATCGATGCCCCACACAGTTAGAAAAAAACTAGAAAAAGAATGCATTGAGCTGGTCATCGTTAAAATTATGAAAATTCTTTAAAAAATCTATTATGACACCGTTCATCCTACCTCCTATTCTCGAGCAAAAAATGTGGCCCAGGTGGATGGAAGAGTAGCGCGAAAAAATGTTTTACCATGGCTCGAGTCACAGGATTCATATAACATGCATCGTCTCGTGCGACGACGATTTCGCCGTTGTACGTACAACGTGAGTAATATACACGTTGTATGGGAGGCCGAGTTAGCTGTTCTTCGCCCGATAGCTACGTACAATGATAAGTACGCATATCTGCTTACTGTCATCAACGTGTTGAGCAAATACGCGTGGGTCGAGGCTTTGCGTGACAAAACGAGCGCAAACGTAGCCCGCGGTCTCACACGTATACTCGCACGCAGTAATAATCGTCGCCCGCAGCAATTGCAAACTGATCGAGGCAAAGAATTTAGCGGTACTTAATTTCAGCAAATCCTCAAGAAAAATAATATCAATTTTCTTGCTGCTCGTAACCGTGATACAAAAGCCTCGATTGTCAAACGCTTTAATCGCACAATGAAAGAGCGAATGTGGTGTTACTTTACATACACGCTAAATAAGCGTTACATCGATGTTTTACAAAATCTTTTATATGCATATAATAACACTAGACACAGTGGACCGCGTATTCCGCCGAGCGAGGTGACCCTCGAAAATGCCTCTATAGCCCGAGAAAATTTAGCACGGCGTTACGAGCGTAACGCAAGAAAAACTAAAAGGCCTAAATACAGCGTCGGTGACTTGGTACGTAACAGTATAGCTAAAGCAGCATTCGTGAAAGGATATGAGCGTGGTTGAAGTAACGAGTTATTTAAGATTCAACGAATATCAGTGAATCCAGAACCATTCGTGTATATTTTACACGATCTGAATAACGAGACTATCGACGGTATTTTCTACGAGGCTGAATTATCGCGACTACGAGTGCATCCGTTATCTGAAAAGATGAAAGAGAATAAGAGGACAAAGTGTTTGTCGTACTAGCGAACAACAGTAGTATGTAGTATCTTCCGAATAATACGACGACGAAATTTATTACAAAACTACCGCGTCAGATACGTTTGCACGGAGAATGGTCTGTTTCTTTTGTGGAAATTGCATATCCGATGACTCTTTTACCTGTTCCTACTGTAGGAAATCTCGTAACTTTTAGGATGGTGATCATGATTGATCGGGTTTAAATCTTTTAATACGGAGACGCGCTGATAGAGACCAAGTTCCACCTGGTGTATATCGCTCTATAGACGCTCTTTTGGAGAGTATAAGTAAGTTCCCTCACGTGGCCGGTTATTTGCGCTTTAAATCGCTTCCGAGCCGGCACGTCGGAGTGGCGCGCGTATGCGACGATCTACGATACCACTACTTTCGCATTTCGCCCGCTATCGCAAGGCTACTTGGATGTTCGGAAGAGGCCTGTAGGTCTGTAATGATAGAACCGCATTGCGAATACACAGGGTCGAGGCCTGCATCTCTCACCGGTGCTATACCAGGCAGCATATTTCTATAGACCGATATCTGCGAGAGCTATATTACAGGCGATTTACAAATACCCCTCTTACGAGTTGTTTCTATTGATGCTGATGACTGTCAGTATGATTCGATAAAAATTAAATCCTTTTCAACGCCACGACATATACCTCTCTTGTGCAACAATTTACACACTATCGAGATCGATATCAGAGACGAGTTTCGAAATCCTATACCATTCGAATAGGGAACGTTGACTGTGACACTACATTTCAAAAGATCCCACGATTGATTATGCCACTATGGATGATACTGACAGTGTGCAGCCCGGATGGGGCCGTCGCAGAAACGGCGGTATTAGCCATGTTTATATCGGAACACCTAATCAACGAGGACACGGTATCGGCACCTTTCTCGGGGCCTGTTTCGTCAAGTGTTACTACTTTTAAAGAAGGGCTAAAGCAGTTGGAAAAAGGCATTGCGAGCTCGTGTAAACGTAGCCGGTGATATCCTCGACAGACATATAGGTGTGAAAGATGCTATTCGCGAGAGAGCGCGAGAATCAGGCAGTAATTTCAAACGCCTCTGAAAAATTGACACTATCACACGGGGGTCTGGTTATAAAAAGCGCAAAATTTCGCCAACTCCTCATTCAACGAACGAACGTAAACCACGACGTATCTCCCGTAAAAATAAAAGTGTAATAAAGAGTAAAGTAATAAAGAAGATGAATAATAATAAGACCAATAAGAAGAAAAAGACTCGTCAACGAACGGTTGCAGATATTTTTGGATAGCTGAAACAAGATGGCTTTTCTACATGCGCACTCGTGCGAGTGTCTTAAATCGGAACTTGAATTGTTTTCACTCTCACCGACGCAAACGACTATCGAAGGCTCCAATTGGGTGTATTATAAGCCAATTTCGTCGCTAACAGATGATTCACCTATTGAATTTGTTATTCCTGGACAGGGTGATGAGTATATTGATCTCGCGCATACTATGCTTTGTCTGAGCGTGAAAATAACGTCTCCTTCTACAGAAATTGCCGCGGGTACACCGCTGAAAGTAAGTACCGGCCTTATAAACAATCTCTTGCATTCTATGTTTAATCAGGTGGATGTATACCTGAATCAAAAACTAGTTTCACCTCCAAATAATGCCTACGCTTATCGAGCGTACACTTTTGAATTACGGCCCAGCAGCCAATAATTCGCATCTCACGAACGTTCTCTGGTACGATGATACCCCTGAAAAAATGGATGATATAACATCGGGAAATACGGGAAATACGGAAATACGATTAGTATAATCGTGTGCGGTAAGACGAACGTCTCATTTACTTCCTCTTTTCCGAACCCCTCATCTATTCTCTTTTCTATACGCTTTTCTATATGATTTTCTACATTTTTCGGTGTTTATCTATATATATAAAAAGAAAAGTCCTGTCTGACTCACTCACTCATCAACGCCCAGCCCAAACCCCTGGGCCCAGAAACTTGAAATTCTAGGGATATATTCCCTTCGTGTCGTAGACGCTCACTGAGAAGGGATTTTTTAAGGTTCCCCTCCCAAGCCTCAATCCGCCCCTCTAAGCTTATATAAGTTTTGTCCTTTCTCTTTATTGTTTTAAGTTAGTATGGCAATTGAATTTTTAAATATTAATGGGGAGATGGTGCTTCACACTATTGTCCCTATCACGGGAGACGGAGCTTGCCTGTTCCGGTCCCTCTCATATCTTATATATTATAATCAGCTAATGGCTAGGGAGGTGCGTGAGCTAATCGTCAGGCACGTGGTCGACACCTGGGAGGAGTTCTCCATCATGTCTCACAACAGCCAGGGGGATAACTACACCAGCTCCGCTGAGTACCTCGCTCACATGTCCCGACCCTTTACTTATGGTGGTTTATGCGAACTTGTGGCGGCTGGCCAATTGTTCGAGTTCGTCTTCGAAGTTTACCGCAATGGCGAGCTCTATGAGAGTGTCGGTGCTGAAGGTCATCCCGTGAGGAGGTTACGTTTTTCGCAGGACCTTTCTAGGGGCCATTTTGATGCGTACCTGCCATGTGAACCTGAAGAAGTGTTTACCTTACTACCTCTTTCCCAGCTCGACCCCTATTTACATGTCTCATAGCCTTTACCTCTTTCCCAGCTTTTCCAGCTCGACTCCTATTTACACTTCTCACAGCCATCACCTCTTCCTGTCCTCAAGAAGGCTCCTGGCAAACGTCGTGCCAGATATTCCGATGTTAAAAATAGGAAGCAACTTCAAGATGCGGCAAGGAAATATGCTCAGAATAATCCTGCGGTGAACCGTGCTGCGGTAACCAGGTATCAGAAAGATCACCCCGAGGTAAACCGTGATGTGGTGACCAGGTACCAGAAAAATCACCCCGAGGTGAACCGTGATGCGGTGGCCAGGTACCAGAAAAATCACCCCGAGGTGAACCGTGATGCGGTGGCCAGGTACCAGCAAGATCATCCTGAAGTGCACCGTGACGCGGTGGCCAGGTACCAGCAAGATCACCCTGAAGTGCACAGAGCGGCGGAATTTCGATATGAGCAAAGCAATCCTGGTAGACGAGTAGAAAGGCGAGCACTTACATGAAAAGTCAAGGCTCACTCAGGCATGGCATATGATCCTGACGTTGCTTATGAGGCAGACAGCACTGTAGATCTGGGTATTATGAGCCACAAATGCATATATTGCAATGCTTTGAAGTGGAAGGAAGAGCCCCGCGGTATGTGCTACAGCGCTGGCAAGATGCAGCTTCCGCCCTTCGAACCTCTGCCCGAATCTCTTTACAGCCTGGTAATGGATATCCACCCTGAGCACGTCCACTTCATAGACCGTATTCGGAAGTATAATGGTTGCTTCAACATGACATCATTTGGGGTTAAGCAGGTTCTACGAGATGGCTTTATACCGACTTTGAAAGTTCAGGGGCAGGTGTATCATTTGATAGGAAGTCTGCTGCCAGCACCTCAACAGGAAGCCCAATTTCAGCAAATCTATTTTGTGGGCGACGATGAAAGAGAAGTGCGCTTGAGGTGCAGCAAATTTTCTGACGTCAAACAGTGATTGGTCAAAAAACTGCAGAGGATGCTACACGACATCAATAGCTATATAAAGGATCTGAAGACTGTCATGGACAAGGTAGCTCCAACCTGCGAGAAGTTCGAAGTCGTTATCTATGCAGATAGAAAGCCAGCTGACACTCATGGAGGTCGCTTCAATGCACCAACAGCAAATGAGGTAGCTCTGGTGATTGTCGGTCAGCAATTCGAGTATCGAGATATTGTGCTGCAGAGCCATAACAACACATTGCAGCGCATTAGTGAAATTCATCGATCATACGACGCCTTGCAGTATCCGCTTCTGTTTTGCCGAGGCTAGGATGGGTATTCTATTGCCTTGCCTCAGCGCGATTCTAAGACCAAGTTGCTCCTCAATAAGACAGTCTCCGAAGCGAGTTTTTACTCTTATCGTATTATGGTCAGGCAAGGGGAGGTCAACCATATTTTGTACTTCGGCTTCCTTTTTAGTCAATTTTTGGTTGACATGTGTGCCAAAATAGAGACTGAGAGGTTGAATTACATCAGGAACAATCAGGCACAGCTGAGGGCAGACAGCTATATTCACCTGAAGAACGCTGTGAGTAGACAGGATGCTGACGCTGCTCAGCTGGGTCAAATGGTTGTGCTTCATTCATCATTCACTGGGGGACCTCGCTATATGCATGAGCGGACTCAAGACACCCTGACATATGTTCGCTATTACGGCCGTCCTGATCTGTTAATTACTTTCACCTGTAATTCTAGGTGGAAGGATATCACAAATGTACTGCTGCCCGGGAAAAAGTCTCACAATCGTCATAATATCATAGCCAGGGTATTCCATCTCAAGGTGAAGAAGATGATATCTTATTTGAACAAGGGCAGTCTGTTTGGTGGAGTACGGTGTTTTATGTACTCTGTCGAGTGGCAAAAGCGGTGTCTGCCTCACATTCATATATTGCTGTGGCTAGAGCCGCGCATCTTCTCTGACATGATCGACAAAGTCATCTGTGCTGAAATACCTGTTCCTGAGCAAGATCCTCTCCTCCACAACATTGTCAAGGCCAACATGATTCATAGGCCCTGCGGCAGCTTAAACTACAATTCGCCTTGCATGAAAGGAGGTAGTTGTAGCAAGAAGTATCCCCGGCCACTTGTCAAGAACACTCAGACAGGAGACGATACATATCTGCAGTATCGTAAGAGGTCTCCAGCTGACGGTGGCTTCACTGTAGAAATCAATAGGATAAAACTGGACAACCGCTGGGTGGTGCCCTACAACCCTGTCTTGTCACACACTTTCGATGCTCACATCAATGTAGAATTATGTAACTCTGTTAAGTCCATTAAATACATTTGCAAGTACGTGAACAAGGGCAGTGACCAGGCGTGTTTTTCCCTGGAGAATGAGAAGGATAAAGTAAAGATGTATGAGAGTGGGCGGTACATTAGTAGCTCGGAGGCGGTTTGGAGGATATTAGCGTTTCCTATTCATGAGAGGTATCCTACTATTTTTCATCTGGCTGTTCACCTCGAGAATGGTCAGCGTGTGTACTTCACCTCCGACAACTTGGCCAAGAAGCTTAGCAACCCTCATCAGACAACACTCTTGGCTTTCTTCGAGTTATGCACAAATGACGATTTTGCAAAAACCCTCCTGTACTCTGAGGTCCTTCCTTACTTTGTATGGGAGAATAACAAGTTTGCGAGAAGGAAGCGAGGGAACGATGTCGATGGCTGGTCAGGAATGAAGAGAGGCAATGCGCTGGGAAAGGTGTACACCATTCACCCAATTAACACCGAATGTTATTATCTCCGTCTGTTGCTACATGAGGTTCGAGGTCCAACCTCTTTTTCAGAGTTGAAGATTGTGAATGGTGTCCTTCATCCTACATTCCAGTCTAGATGCAAGGCATTAGGAGGTTTGCTGGAAGATGACAATCACTGGGATATTACTTTGGAGGAAGCTGCCCTGTGTGATTCTCCGTTTATGCTCCGAGAGCTCTACACAGTGATGTTGGTTTTTTGTCAACTCTCCGATCCTCTTAGTCTTTAGGAGAAGTACAAAGAGAGTTTTTCAGAAGATATCACGCGGCAGGTGGAAAGAGAGTTGCAAGATAGTGCGCAGCAGATGATGGAGCAGGTGTACAACAGATGCCTGGTGCTGATTGAGGACACAGTGTTAGCTTTGGGAGGACAGGGTTTGCCTCAGTACGGCTTGCCTCAACCAACAGGGTCTGGAGGAGTTTTGGGAAATAAGGACCATCTGAGGGAGACCAGCTACGATACAAACGCCTTGGCACAAGTGGTATCGAATTACGAGGGTTTACTAACGGATGAGCAGCTCGCTGTCCATCGGCAGATCCTTAGCAGCGTTGAGTCAGGTGCTGGGCAGGTTTCTTTCTTGGATGCTCCTGGTGGTACTGGGAAGACTTTCCTCATCAACTTGCTCCTGGCGAAGGTAAGGAGTGATCGTGGCATCGCTTCGGCTGTCGCATCCTCTGGCATCGCTGCTACGCTATTGGAGGGAGGCAAGACGGCCCACGCTGCCTTTAAGCTGCCCCTCAATCTCATTTATCCAGAAACACCTCTGTACGACATCTCAAAACAAAGCAATTGGGCCAAAGTGCTGCGAGATTGTAAGCTCATTGTTTGGGATGAGAGCACCATGGCGGACAAGCGGGGTTTTGAGGCACTGAGCGTAACCCTCAAAGACATTAGAGGCAACGTTGGAGTGATGGGGGGAGTCACTGTGTTGCTGGCTGGAGACTTTCGGCAGACTTTGCCAGTAGTGCCAAGGGGAACTCGAGCTGACGAGATTAAGGCGTGCATTAAGGCGTCATATTTATAGCCCTTTATCTGCAAACTTTCTCTCAGGAAGAACATGAGGGTCCACTTGAGAGGTGATGTCTCCGCTGGGGAATTTTCCGAACTTCTTCTAAAAATAGGGGATGGAGAATATCCTGAGTCCGAGGGAAAGGTGACCATCCCTATAGGCCTGGGCGCAGTAGTGATGACCCTAACAGACTTTACAATCAGAATATACCCAGATATAACCGATATTAAGGAGAAGTCTATGGACTGGCTGTGCGAGCGTGCCGTTCTGAACCCCAAGAATGATAACGCTGCCATCATTAATGTCATTCTACTTAATTCGTTCGAAGAGGCAGAAATGGAATATAGGTCTGTGGATTCAGTAATGCAAATGGATAACGCGGTCCATTACCCCGTGGAGTTCCTCAATTCCCTCAACCCGCCTGGATTCCCACCCCACAAGCTTCTCCTCGAAGTGGGGGCTCCAGTGATGTTGCTGCAGAATCTCAACCCGCCTAAGCTTTGCAACGGTACCAAGCTACGAGTGAAGGCCCTTTATAGAAACGTTATTGAGGCCACATTGTTCACTGGTTGTGCTCATACCATCAGAGTATCCCTTCGAGTTCAAGAGGCTGCATTTCCCCCTGAAGATCTGCTTTGCTATGACCATCAACAAGTCCCAGGGGGAGTCGCTGAAGATGGCAGGGATTGACTTAAGGGAGGAGTGTTTCTCACATGGACAGTTTTATGTCGCCTGCTCCAGAGTGAGCTCACCAAGCAGCTTGGTTATTCTACCACTTCAGGGAAGAACTACCAATGTGGTTTTCAAAGAAGTCCTTCAGTGATATGACATGGTAGAGAAGTTAAAGTGGGGTTTTTTAGCCGGTAGGAGTCCGGCACTACCCCGGGTGTCCATGAAGGATTTTTCCTCACAAAAAAAAAAAAAAAAAGAAAAAAAGTAATATGATTTAATGTAATGTAATGTATTATACTGTAATGACAAATGTAATGCAATGTGTCCATTACATTTAATTAAATCATATTACTTTTAAGCCAAAAACGCGTTGTAGCGTCGTTATAGGCAAAAGTAAGCGTTACGTACGGATGTGCGCCATTGTTTTGATCTATTCAGAAATTGCATTTAAAGATACCCGTGGCAAAGCCCGGGGTATATGCTAGTTTATGTATATTTGTGTGTCCTCTGTCATTTGACAGGTGGAGCAAATAAATGCTATTGTTGTTAACATCCGTGTACTGCGTTTTAATTTGATCTACAAATATTTATAGTCCACTACCTCTCCAACAACTGAATTCTCGAACATTTGGAAGGATCAAAATGTTGAGAATCCGTGTGATGGAATCGACCGATCTGCGAATATATTGAGAACACATGAAACCTCACTCTAGACAAGGTGATAAATAAACCAGACATGTCGTTGTTATGTTGCGAAAGTGGTTTGATTCCACCTTCCGACAGGTGGTATACAAAATACAATTTAAATATAATTTGTAAAAAAAAACGATAAAAGTGAAAACCAATTCAAAAATAGGTTGAATTTAGAAAAACACAAAATTGATATAAAATTAAAACACCAACAAATTAACAAATTTGGACTGCATATAAACAAGAGAATTGATTCTATGGTATGAGCAGAGAACCAGCATACAATTATATTAATTGTGTGCTGTGAGCACTAAGAGCGGTGCGCGTGCAGCAGTCAGTGCTGCGTAGCACGCCACGCTAGAGAAAAATAAGTGCGTAAGATTCTATAAATCATTCACTGCAAGCTCTCAGCGGTTTGTTGAAGAGAGGTTACAGTGAATAGATGAGAGCACTAGGAATTAAATTGCTTGAGTGCTCTGAATGTATGTGAGACAAGCTATGCAGGCAGCACTGTGTAGCACAATACAACATATACTGAGGATGCACCATTGAGCAGAGAATATTCACAGCAGTCTCCCAGCAGGGGAGAAAAAATATTGTTTATACACAGGTGTTGAAGGATTGACTTTGGTAATCTATACTTAATGATAATGATAATATTTAAACGTTCAATAAATACAAATTCTATTTGAAAATCATAGCATTTGGTTTTATTTAAGGGAACGATACTAAAAATAAACCTGGGCGAAGCCGGGTACGATACTAGTAAATTATAATCGAGGTTTCTCGCGGTACGGTATCATATTCTGCGTTTTTTCACTGCAGAGCAAGCGCTGCGCGAGGAGCACAGCACAAAGCGTTACATACGTGCAAAACTGCTGTCGTTGCATTCAGAGCACTGGACACCTAGTTATGATTCAGAGGGGGATTTGTTATCTTCAAACCCTCTGATCCTCGCGAGCAGCATCCTGAGTATTCAGTTTGTCTTTAGCAGTGCACAACGAAGTATAAACGAAGTATAAACGAACAAACTAAAAAAATGTATCCACGGTACGATAACTTTGCGTTAGCCATGGCTTTTGTGTGTCGGACGATTTGCGGTGCGGTGGATAACGCTATATACCTGCGCACGGAATTAATGTGTGGTACGTGGCTAAGACTAGAGGACGATTTGGAGAGCTTATATATTGATGGGTGTGTTGAGAGGAGCGGGTTTTAATTGGAAGACTTGTGCTCGGGGGCCTCATGTGTCGTTGTGCGGCATCAAAGGGCTGTGCACGTGGAGATCATCGACGTGGATGATGACGGGTGCTGCGAGAAGCTGCTTGTCGATTTCGAAGAATCGATATATGTCGATTGGCAGCAGCTATTTCACCGCGAGCCGCCGATTAGCACACTACCTGTGTTGCTTATGAAGTGTGTAGTATTCGGCCTCGATCAAGCTATTCACGAGGCCGGAGGTCAAGGCCTGATCGAGGAAATATACGGTAGTGATACGCTAATTGGTATACGGATGCCTACCCCTCACGGTGCCCATGCTCCATGGGTGCGGGTAATTCGTATTACTTGGTCACTGAGCTGCGGATGTTGATGTGTGGGTGAGTGAGTGAGTGAGTGAGTGAGTGAGTGAGTGAGTGAGTGAGTGAGTGAGTGAGTGAGTGAGAGTGAGTGAGAGTGAGAGAGAGAGAGTGAGAGAGAGAGAGAGAGAGAGAGAGAGAGAGAGAGAGAGAGAGAGAGAGAGAGAGAGAGAGAGAGAGAGAGAGAGAGAGAGAGAGAGAGAGAGAGAGAGAGAGAGAGAGAGAGAGAGAGAGAGAGAGAGAGAGAGAGAGAGAGAGAGAGAGAGAGAGAGAGAGAGAGAGAGAGAGATTTTGATTTGATTTGTTTATTATGCCTTGGCAAGCCTTTGGCAAAATGATACATTCAAAAGTGATACAAAAAATGATACAAAAAAAGTAAATAAAGTAAATAAGACTAAAAGTAAGATTAAATATAAATAGAAATACTATAATTAGAATATAAAATATAAATGAAAATATAAACTAAGAATATGCAATTAAAAACAATCTACACTAACATCGTTAACCCTAGCATGTATCTACATAGTTAAATAAATATCAGATAAGTATAGATTCGATTCTTAAAAACTTCTAAACTCGGCGACGTAGTAATATTAGATGGTAATGAGTTCCAGAAATAAATGCCAATAATTCTTGTATGTAGGCTGGTGTACTTTGACGGACAACCTTAAACATAGCTATACCAAGAAAGTAAAGACGTCTTGATCGTACTGTGATCCAGCCAAGTTGACGTCTAAAAGTTGTGATATGAGTGTCCCGTCGCAAGTCAAAGATAAAACGAATACAATGGTTGACAAGGCGTTCTAATTTTGTATTTAGTTCATCTGATAAGTTGTGATAGACAAGGCAGCAATAATCTAATTGAGGGAAAATAAGAGAAGTGATAAGTAACTTCCTTACTTCCATGGAAAGAGCATTGCGATGAAACTTCAACTTGTGAATAGTAAAATGCACTTTTTGTGATATATGCTGTACTTGAGCTTTCCACGACAAGTTACACTCCATAGTGACACCCAGATTGCGGGCTTCGTTAACGAATGGAAGAATAACACCATTTAGTGTGATCGGTAATATTTCAGAGAAATCCAGCTGGCGGGTGTAAGAATTACTGCCTAGTATAAGAATCTTAGACTTAGAAATATTGAGCTTGAGACCATTTGTTACCGCAAAGTTAGCTATAGCATGGACATCTTCAGATATCAACCTAATGCCCTGGTTGAGTTGTGACGGACAACAATCAAGATAAATTTGGGTGTCGTCAGCAAATATCATGTGCTGTGAATTTTGTAATGCAGAACCGATGTCATTGATGTACAGCGAGAACAAGAGCGGTCCAAGGACAGAACCCTGCGGAACTCCTGACGTCGTAGGTAGCCACGTAGAGCAGTCTCCGTGATCATCAATAACTGCTTGAGTTCTTCCTGTCAGATATGAGAAAATCCAGTCAAGAACCGAATGAGAAAGTCCGGTCTTCTTTAGTTTCAAAAGAAGTTGTAGATGCGGAACTGTATCAAATGCTTTACTAAAATCAAACAAAATTAGGATGGTCATGCGTCTTCTATCTATATTACGCCTAACATCTTCGCAAATACGCAGAAGGGCTGACTGAGTGCTGAACCCACTACGGTATCCTGATTGACGTGCATCAAATATCTTATTGCTATCAATCCAATCAGTCAGTTGTCTATGAATAAGCCGCTCAAGTATTTTCGACACTTCAGACAGATTAGCTATTGGTCGCGTATCTGATGGTGAGAGAGGCTTTTTTATTTTAGACAAGGGCCGAAGAAAAGCTTTCTTCCAGTCCTGAGGAAACTCTGAAGATACAAGAGAGAGGTTAAACATAGCTGTTAGGATAGGGCAAGATACCGTAAGCGATTTGAATAAAGAGAACATGGAAATACCATCGGGACCAGCTGCATACGATGTTGAGTTTGAGTTGCCGGAGATAGTAAGATGTACTTGTGAGCAAGTAATTTCGGAAAAACTAAACGTTGGACGAACTGGCTGGATATTGGAACTGAGCCTACAAAACTCATCATGCGAACACGGTGGCAGTTGACTAGATATTTCAGAATAGAATGCATTGAGTTCCTGCGGTCTAAAAAATTGAGTGGGGGATGCAAAAGATGACTTGACGAGGCCGAGTTTTGCTAATTCTTTCCATAATCTGCTGGGATCTGTGTTGCTAGACAGCCTTTGAAAGTGGAAATCATTTTTTGCTTGTCTGAGATCCTTCTTAAGCGTGTCTCTATACTCTCTAAATATCGCCATATCGAGTACATTACTAGATCTTTTAGCAATCGTGTATAGGGTGTTACGTTGAGCCATACGATTTTTCAATTCCAGTGAGAGCCACGGTGCTGGTGGCCGACATATACGAAATGAACGGAATGGAGCATGATAATCCAATGACGTGAGATACGCTTCGGATACTGTTTCAACGATCATGTTAATACCTAATGGTATGTTATCAATGAGACCGGAATTCCAACTAAATCTAGTACTAAAATCAAATAATTCAGTAATTTTAAATATATTAGATAAATATTCACAAAAGCTAGTTTCATTAAAATTGCGGTACGCTCGCCGTGAGATAATACGGTCTTCAGGAGGCTCGACGTCGAGAGAATAACTGAGTTCAAGAAGATCATGACCTGCTATGAAAGGGGCCTCCGATTTGACAAAGGAATGTACTTTTTCTTTATTGTCAATAATGAAAACATCGATCCATGAATCAGAGTTGGTTAGGTGATGAGTAGGTGCAGAATCAACAATATGAAATGAGAGCGAGAGAGTTAATTGGCGCAGGTATGACGATTCATAATTAATGTTACTCAGGTCGCAATTAAGATCACCTGCAATAATTATATTCTCGTAAACATGTGTAAAATTAGATAATACTTGAATGAAGTCGTCAAACATAATACCTTTTGGTCGCCTATATAC
This sequence comes from Cylloceria caligata, assembly GCA_963942595.1. Taxonomy (NCBI): domain Eukaryota; kingdom Metazoa; phylum Arthropoda; class Insecta; order Hymenoptera; family Ichneumonidae; genus Cylloceria; species Cylloceria caligata. Next base: position 26,262,014 of record OZ012706.1, read on the forward strand.
TGAAGCAAAAAGAAGCTTCTTCGTATTCGAGCTAGTAATTTCGACGATCAAATATTCTGGTGCATTGGAAAACTGATTTGGAGAAGACGCTAATACTTTTGCTTTAAGGGAATTATGGATGTAGCAAGCAACTCCACCCCCTTCTTTGCCTTCTCGATCGTTGCGAATTAGAAAATATTCGTTAATGCTTATTAGGTCATCGGCAACATATGAATGAAGCCATGTTTCGCTTATCGAAACTATGTGATAGCTATGTTCAATTATGGTCGATTGAATAAGTTCAATGTGACCTCGGATAGAATTTGCATTGAATTGTGCGACCTTTAAAAGTGACGAAGATGGTGGAGGATGCGATAGAACAGGATTTGACTGTGGTAGTCAAACTAATTTTTGTAAGTCAGTTTCTTCGGTAATAATAACTGGCGCTTGCCCATCTCCTTTACGCACATGAATCATGCCAGAGCGAACCCATACATATTTGTAATTGCGTTCAGAAGCTCGAGTTTTGGTGAGACGTAGAAGCTTGTAGAGTGCTGCAGGAAGAAACTCATTTATAAACACCACTCCTTTACTGTCCAGACCGAAAACGTTTTTGAGGGACAGATTCTTCTTTGTTCGCTTTATGTCTATAATATAATCTTTAATTTGGTGAGATTTCAAAGTCAGCATCAAAGACTTCGATGTTCTTTGGTATGGTGCTGATGAGGTAGATTCACCATTAGTTTGCTCAATAGTCGAAAATTTCCTCTTATTGTTGAAACAACGAATGTCTAAAACGTCACCGAGGAGGTTTGAGATTCCAAGGGCGCGAAAAACTTTTTCAACTATCTCCTCGTTAGAATCTTCGATAGAGAGAGGTACTCCAGAAAGTGTTATCTCAGCAGAAAGAGACGGTGTAATCGCCGATACTGAGGAGTTAGTCCTAATCATCGCGAGTTCAGATGATAGGTTAGCATTCTGCTGAGATAATTGAACAATGTTTGCTTCAAGGTGTGAAATTCTTAACTCATGCGCTTCAAGTAATTTTGTGTGGTTTTGGATGCAATTTAGCTTATCGGTGTGATCTTTGTTTACATTTGTTTGCTGAGCAATAAAAGCACTGAGTTGGCCATGCATGGCTATGAGGAGTTCCCTATCTGACATGTTGAGAGCATGTTGTTGACTCGTAGGTGAACACTGTTGAACAACATTAGCATCGTTGACAGGCGGACCGATAAAATCTTCGGATGTATTAAGCATACTATGATGATCTCCTAGAGATGGTTTTTTTTTATTCTCAGATAGTGTTGAAGTTAAAGCTAAACGTTTATGGGATGACGGTGGTGATCGTTTCAAGTTAGGCATATTGGATAAATGCAAAACACAGCAAGTATTAGCTGATTTAGATGAAAGATACGCTTTTCCGCAACCAGGGTGAAAAGATTTCAAGCAAATTGGGCACAAGGCACTGCTATTCGCAATGAGTTTGTTACACTTATCGCACTTAAGATTAGACATACGGAGCAATAGATCGTTGGATTACAAATCCAAGAGAGAGAGAGAGAGAGAGAGAGAGAGAGAGAGAGAGAGAGAGAGAGAGAGAGAGAGAGAGAGGATGAGTGTGTGCGTACGTTCGTGCATATGTGTGTATGCCATGGAGTAAATATAGTGTCCGTCACCCTGGAGAGTCGTCGTACATGCCGCCAACATACGGGTGACATACAAATTTTATTTCAAGTATGTGTACACCTTTGCTGCATCCTGCTCTTATCTCTACTCTTCCTTGTTCACCAGGGTACCCACACCACCTCACTTTACCATGTCCACGTTACTGCCAATGGTTAAGCAGAGTGCGGCGGTGAAAAAGTGGGGCGGCGAGGGTTGCCGCGTGGTGGGGAAAGGGGTGGGGATAGGAGTGGGACGGAGCACAGGTGTACACATACTACTAACGTGTCTTATAAGGAAGCAGTGGGTACTTTCCTCTACCTGGCAATGGTAACAAGAACCGACATAACGTACGTCGTTCATGCTATCGGTCAGTACGCAGAATCATCGAAAAAGGCTCATTGGTGCGCATTGAAGTGCATTCTCAAATATATGAAAGGAACGGTAGATTTCGGAATGCGGTTTGTGCACATCAAGGATAATTTAAATCTCGTAGCGTACACGGACTTTTCAGGGGATAAAACTACTCGAAGATCGACAAGCGGTTTCATACTGAAAATCGGGGAAACACCGGTCGTGTGGGGCGCGCAGAAATAAAATTCGGTAGTCTCTTTAGAATCGAATTGAAATATTTCGCGGTAAGTCGGACAGCAATAGAAATTATATGGACCAAAAGACTGATGGATGGACTGATAACATGTGATAATGGAATACCAAAATTATATGTGGTCAATCAAAGTGCTATAAGGCTCGTAAAAAACCCGGAATATCACGAACTGTTAAGAAAAGCTGAGTTCAGCGAATGTACAGGCACAGTGTTCTCATTGCGACTCTACCTGAAAAAGAGTCTAATGCGACTCGAGCAACTTCTCTCTAGTAGCTCTCGGGTTACGAAGCAAGCTTGTCTAGCAACCACGACACAAAGGCAGTCTCAAGTCTCGCCTCGAATAGAACAGAGCATGCTCGCAGCAGTGCGTATTATAGTCAAGTACTGAACGCGCCATTAACTCTTCGAATAATAAAGAAATATATCGCTATTAAAATAAAAGTTTATTTCTTAACCCGCTCACCCACTTCTGCTCAAACACAAACGGAGGAAGGACATAGACGTTCGATATGATTTTATCCGGAAAAAATAAAAAGACAAGGCTTTCGAGCTCTACTATGTCAATTCGGAAAATCAAATGGCCGATAAATGTACAAAGTCACTTACAAGGAGGGATAGTTTGATCTCCCCCTCCGATTTTAATAAAACTCACGTATGTTATCGACCATCGAAAACTAAAAGACACGTATTTTTTTTTATCGGCGGAAAAACATTTCTAAGGAGTGAAATCGCCCTTCAAAGTTAGGGGTGATTATGCAGTCTCACTCCTGCAAATGAATTTTTTTCTTCAACTTCACGTAGAATTTTTTATTGTCTTTTATTGTCTTCAATCTGGACTATTTTGGTTTTTGTTTCATTAAAATCGGTTGACGGCTTCTGGGTGAAACTGCATAATCATCCCTCGACATGCCTAACTTTGAAGGGCGATTTCACTCCTTAGAAATGTTTTTCCGCCGATAAAAAAAAAATACGTGTGTTTTAGTTTTCGATCTTCTACAACATACGTGAGTTTCATCAAAATCGGAGGGTGACACCAAACTATCCTTCCTTGTTCGTAAGGCAAAATTCATCAATCATTCAAAGATTAACATTGTTGATCCAAAGTGGGAGGGTTGAAATAAACCAATTAAATAGTTGGCCCGACAAACACTATAGATAGCATTTGAGGCAAAATACAATCTAACCTATTTTTATGTATCTATGGCCATCCTCTGCTTTTGTACCCCTTTTGCCTACCTATTTAATTCTCTTTATGTACTTTCGGTTCCGCATGACAAATGAGCATCCACATCGTATCAATAAATAAAAGCAAAACCGTTTAATCGACGAGTTCGTTTTATTCCAAAAACTAAATATCTAGTAAAACAATACTCATCTTATTGATTCATTACAGACTGCATACGATGAATAAATAATTGACACGATCATATACAGACAGAAGGCAACTGTTGATCAAGCAACTTTGGTAACAATACCATTTTGCTGCAAGAATTTTTGAAAAATTATCGTCTGTGTTGTCGAAGTCTTGTAGCTAAGAAATTATCAAAGGTCTTGACAGAAAAAAAAGAAGGTTTCGCAAACTACAAATGCATTGTCACTGGCAACTTTTTCGAAAATGATGCATTTATATTTCAAGATTCAGTTCAAGGAGTACATATCAATAAAGAACAAATTAAAATGCAAGAATGTCAACTTTCAAGCAAGCAATATATGTTATAATGTTCAATATAATAATGTAATAATAAATGTAATAGTATATAATAGTATATAATAATATGATAATAACGAAATAAAGTGTTATTGCACATTGTTTTTCATTTAAGTAAAAATAACATTTACAGAAATCGAAAACTGTGTTATCGCGTAATTGGGATATTACGGTCATCGGGATAGTATTAAAAGTTATTATTTTTGGCATCGTTTGCCTATAAGGAGATAGATCTCGAGTGACAAATGACGAGGAGATGATCTCGAGTGTTATAGTTGGTAGTTTATTATAGACAACGGCAACTTTCCGTTATCTATTATGTGGCAAGAAAAGAATAATACAATAATTCAATGCGTTCTCGAGCGGTCGACGAGGAACCAACCAGTTCTTTCTGAATCTACCTTTAGACTTTAATATCTTGGGCGAGTCCGACCTGCGATCAACCGTTCAGGTTGATGTTAAACTTTTGACTGTTTTTCGTAAAGCATTTGCTAACTGCGTTTACGAAAATCCCTTCATTAGCAATTTTTGCAATAGCCTATCGGCGATCGCCAAGCGAGTCGCCTCATGCAGTGTCAGGACTTCGTTTCCTGTCTTAAACGAATGTAATGGAATATTCCGCGGCACAACAACTGTTATATTTATTAAATAGTCCGAGGCATTTCTTCCGAAAAATCGCAAAAATATTGTGAAGTGGTACATGCTTAAAGCGACAAAAAGCAAAAAAAAGTGGTATCCATAAATCTCGAAAAGATATTAAAATTTTTTAGAATTGAATGAAGAATTAAATAGAAAAAAAGTAAAAAGGCGGAAACAATACTTTACTTTTAAATTGATTACAAAATAAATTTGCAAGTTTATACTTGAAAATCAATTTATAGAAGCTTATTCTTTTATTTCCGAATCGAATTGTGGTTCATCTCCCTACGATAAATACGGAACATATTCATTTTTGAAGATTAGAGGGCTTGTGTTTTGAATGAATTAAATGTCATATGATTAAAAACTATATATATTTTGATGTAACGAAAAATATGATTTTCTTTTTTGTGTATCGAATTTGCCGAGGAATCACTCGTATCGCTACTCTTCTGAAGACCAGTCAGAGCATGAACAAAGGGGTAAAAATAGGCTTAAATATTTATAGATTATAAATTAAAAATAGGGTAAAAATATTTTTGATGTTTTAATGTATTAATAGTCAATCGCCAAGTTTTTAGAAGTTGAATATTTTCAACATAACCCTCTAAATTATTTTCCTGAACGTTGGAAAATATAACTGTAGATTTTTTCTTTCAAAATTTGTCTATAAGAATTTTGATGAAATTTTTTTCTTTCGATCACTCTTTAAATTACGTTGAGCTGAGTGGCTATAAAATAGAGACATATTATTAAAGTATCTTAGTGTGTATAGAGTGCTGACTGGCATTATCCAGTTTTACTAACACGTAATATCCGGATGTAAATACGTTTAGAAAAAGCTCTGCTATAATAAAAGAAAAAAAAATTTGTGGGTGCAAATGCGATTGCCTGTGCCTTAAAGCACAAGATTTCGGAAATGTGTAGGCTCTAATTTAGAGAATAACTAGAAGAATCAAAACCAAAATTGACATACAAGTAAAGAAAATGTCCCTCTTTATTTGTTATCATTTTAGTAAATATGCTTGTCGTCATTCAGATTTTATGGAGTTTCAAGATTTTTTTGTATCCGTTGTTTACTCTATAAAAAATCTATGCTTAATTGCAACATCGTTCTCGAAAAGGAGGTAGAAATTTAATGCAATTTAGTATACTTCGGTAAACGAGCGGGTTGACCCAACTCTTGCAAATTCTTTAGTATTATTAATTTTTTATTGTCTTTTATTGTCTTCAATCTGGACTATTTTGGTTTTTGTTTCATTAAAATCGGTTGACGGCTTCTGGGTGAAACTGCATAATCACCCCTCGACATGCCTAACTTTGAAGGGCGATTTCACTCCTTAGAAATGTTTTTCCGCCGATAAAAAAAAATACGTGTGTTTTAGTTTTCGATCTTCTACAACATACGTGAGTTTCATCAAAATCGGAGGGTGACACCAAACTATCCTTCCTTGTTCGTAAGGCAAAATTCATCAATCATTCAAAGATCAACATTGTTGATCCAAAGTGGGAGGGTTGAAATAAACCAATTAAATAGTTGGCCCGACAAACACTATAGATAGCATTTGAGGCAAAATACAATCTAACCTATTTTTAGGTACCTATGGCCATCCTCTGCTTTTGTACCCCTTTTGCCTACCTATTTAATTCTCTTTATGTACTTTCGGTTCCGCATGACAAATGAGCATCCACATCGTATCAATAAATAAAAGCAAATCCGTTTAATCGACGAGTTCGTTTTATTCCAAAAACTAAATATCTAGTAAAACAATACTCATCTTATTGATTCATTACAGACTGCATACGATGAATAAATAATTGACACAATCAAACTCTTGCAAATTCTTTAGTATGCATTTTTATTTTTTGATTGCCACAAGTCACTCGTCACAAGACCCGATAGATCTACAGTGTTAGTGCACATTTGTTTCCCATGTAAACATCTTGCCAAATGTTGAGGTTTTTCAGGATGGTATTAATCCTGCTGGTTAATACATCATCACTAACGGATTGTGCCTACGATAGCGATTCATTGTTTGTAGGCGACCAATGAATGTTTATTGTGCACAGAATCGAATTTACTCTTCTGCCAATTGGACTTTCTATATTCCGGACGCACCACCGCGCAGTGTTGCGCAATCACCACTTCAAAATAGAACACGCTACAATAAGTTATTCGACCCGAACAAAATGGGGTGGTATTTTATAAAGTCTCGTTGGGTTACATACGATGAATACATCAATAGACCAGAGCGCGTGGCTGGAATATCATAAGCAGCCGTAAGAATTGTTACTCTGTTCACATGCATGGCTTATATTTTTACACGAATGAGCGTCAAACATCCTCTTTACACTATTTGACTAAAAATTACGATTTTAAATAACATTTCCTCGAAGATTTTATTGCTTATTAAATATCTCAATGAGAGTGCTATATTAATCAATCGTAAACGTTAATCAATCCTTCAATAGAGGATTTATTTGATTTAACCCTGAATCCGCACTTTTTCGTATTCGAACGCCAAATATACATTTAGTGTTTGCCACTCACATACACTTTGAGGAGCTTCCGTTTTTGCTGTAGTTAATACTTTTTTACCCTGCACGGTTACAATCCCTGGGCGTACCCATTTCGGATGGACATGAAAAATGACTACCCTCGTCAATTTCAGAGTGGTCCCTTTCACCCGCCACAACGAATCCCTTACTTTATTACGAATTACTCTATTAACTTCTTCGGATAATAGTAAGAAAAAAATAAATTGCTATACATCGACGCTTGCATGTATCAACGTTAGTGAACATTGATTTAAACAATACGATACACGTGAACATTTTTTTATTCGATCGATCTAATGGTTCCATACCGAATGTTAATTATACCACCGTAATCATGTAGGGTGAAATGTTTACAATAAAGATATGAGCGATTCCACACGAAATCAACCGGACTCAAAGATTTTTTAACTTCGTTTTCGAATCGTATCAAACTTATCTTTATTAGTACAAAAAAATTTCCTTGTGAGTATAGAGAGATTCGAAAAATCAAATTCACCTCTCTAAGAAAATGTACTTGATTTTGGTTTCCTCATAGAGGATGCATTGTGACAGGTGGATAATAATGAGGAAGCAATGTGCCAGGGTTTACTTTTCAGGCTCGTTTGAAAACTATACATGAAGCTTACATTCTCTGTATCTGTCAAAGTTAGTAAGATAGCCAATGGCGGATCCTGTAGTTTTATATGGGCTTAGAATACACGAATTTATATGTTATCCCATTATCTTTGTAGAACGCACCAGCTCGATAGCTTGCAATTTGCGTAAGTTAGCGACTTGACCATTTTTTTTAAATGTCCTCTTTCTAAACTTTGATGGTAATTATCGATACTAATCAAACTCAATTCCAAGCAACCTTGGTCGTAATTACACCTGTGCAGAAATGTTCAGTTCAATAGCTTGAAATTCACACGATCTGACATGGGCACTTCAACGATTTTAGTTAAATTCGCTACGGTGAAAGGGTTGTGATTCATCAGCATGTCAAATTTGAGTCGGATCGTTCTAGCCGTTCTCTATGGAGAACGGCAGAAATTATAGTGGGAATCCAGCTGGATTCCCGTAATAATGCCTGATCACTGATAGTGATCCGTCTAGACATCGGATCGGATTCCAGAAGGGATTCCTGACTAAATATCTAGTTGTGTTTAGGATAATATTGGATGCCGAAAGGATCCAATAGGATCCTTGAATTTTGCTTGTTATTTACATCCCAATGAATACGTTTAGACGAGAAATATAAGATTGAGTATATTATATTTTTTAGTATACGTTTGACCGCAACGAAACGTAAGTATAAGACACAAAAAATAAACAAAAACAAAAGTAAGTGCTTGTGTTTATTGCTTGGGCGAAGGGGATTGACACCCATCCCAATGTTTCGTGTTTAATATCCCATGCCCGGCACACTTTAATACTTCTTTTCCTCATCGGGTATCCCGTTCGGTATGGCGTGTAATATTTTAACAGAGCATCTGAAATTAGATACAAAAATCGGTACATCTATTTTTATTAATGGACTAGTATCGTACCCGGCTTCGCCCAGGTTTATTTTTAGTATCGTTACCTTAAATAAAACCAAATGCTATGTTTTTCAAATAGAATTTGTATTTATTGAACGTTTAAACATTATCATTGAAGTATAGTTTACCAAAGTCAATCCTTCAACACCTGTGTATAGCTATACCTAGTACGAAGAATAACTTTGCTTTTTTAAAAATGAAAATTAAACGTCAAAATTTAATAATACTCTTAGAAAATTCAAATGTCCGTAACTCCTTGAGGACTCAACTTGAAGAGCTGAAAATAGTTGCGTTGACCTAGAAATCAGGAGACCTTTCCAAAATGTCCAAGATCACCTTCCTAACACGCTCTGTCTAGGAGGAGTTTAAGGGACGGAATCCACACATTAAGAATTATAGTATAGATTGTAAGTGCTGATAGCAATCATCTTTCGTTGATCTGAAATAGATAACATTTATTTACTCGATAATTACTTTGGATCGATTATTTTTAATCATACTACACTAAATGTCATCATATGTAGCAACGTTTCATTCAACATAAATAAAAACTTTATATAAATTCTGATGAAAAAATGTTGTACGAACGAAAATGTGACATAAAACTATTTTAGTTTATTCCATCCATTTTTTTACTTCTAATCATGACGTTCTGTGCCAAAACCACGATTTTATTTCATAAAAACGTTGAAAGATTGACTGACAAGCTGTTGCTTGGTTTCTTGAAATAATTAATATTCAATGAACGATAGTATAAAGAAATAATCAGTGGGATTTCAAAACTCAAAGTGGTGCCCATCTCTTATTGAAAATAGTGAAAACCCTTTGTATCATACATGTGCCAAAGTTACTGTTCCGCAGCAAAGAATTTCTCTCGAATTTTCCTTTCCACTGAATTTTATCATGAGCTTGCGGATTTAAAACCTTCATGATATGATCGTGCAACTTTAAACCGTATTGTTCAACCGTTCAATAAAATACCGCAGGGACGAGATCTCGAATACACTATAGAAAACATTTACGAAACGAATTTCTATAGTGATAAACGAGGAATACGTCGTCATAGAGCAAAAAGTTCTCGATGACGCACCAAGCTGCGATGACATACTTAATCTTTCTCCAAATTTAGATCACACTCCTCAAATTCTTTCAATGTTTCTCATAGCACTTGTACCTCATGCTCGATATGAAATCGCTCAATTGTAGCTTTCATCGCGTCTACCGAGCTTTGATCAATGCATTGTTGTTCCTATAGTCAATACCGAATCGCTTAAGAATTGATACCAAGAAGATTGTATCTGGAAACAGAAAAAAGACGTTAATATTTATTAAATTATCTGATCCGTTCATGGATTCATATTAGTCAAATGTACAAAGATTTTAGAGCGACGGATTAATGATAGCGACGTATTGGCCAGTGAAATTAGACATTGACCCTGCGAAAAATTTCCATTCAAACGCAATTTTTTTGGGGCTTTAGCAGTATGTTCTGGATACAAATCTCATTCGGCACGCCACTACGAGTTGCGACTTTGAAAAAAAAAAAACAAAAAAATACACGCCGCGCGAGCTTCCAGTGCGAACGCTGCAGGAACCGTGTAATATAAACCTATTTTATACGGGACTAATATTGTACAGTAAAAAATTTACCATAAAAAAGTCTTCGTCGAATCCAACGCGTCGGTCAAACGTTAATAATAAAAACTCAGCTTAAATAAAAAATTATTTAAAAAAATTTAAATTTTGGCGTCAGTTTAAAAATTTTATAAAATTTTTTTTTTATTTTGAATCTTCGTAAACTTTTTAACTATTGATCGTACAGAAATTTGTGGAATTACGTTTTTTTAGCTTATCTTATCATCAACAAGTTTAATCTATTGATTGTTATTTCTAAATTCAACGGGTAATAGTAGGTGTACGCGTTTGCTCCATCCCACTCCTTCCCCACCATGCGGCCACCACCTACCCCTCTTTCGGTAAGTCTCTCTCTCTTTCTTTCTTCACGGCGATTAAGTAACCCTCTCTCTCTCTCTCTCTCTCTCTCTCTCTCTCTCTCCCTCTCTCTCTCCCTCTCTTGACTTACGCTACACATTTACGAACATGCACGGACACTAGCGCTTATTTACACCCACGCATATACATTTCACGAACTACTCAATAAAAAATAAAGTATATGTAATATATAATAATATTGGGTCTGGAAAAAAGTTCGTGGCGTTTTTTTTATTGAAATTCAACTGGTTTTCTTAGAGTGTGAAGATGAAATTACTCAAACCAAATATGCTCCATTATTATCGACAATGTTTCGTTATTTTTCGGGCAGAGCCATGATGCCATCTGTGAAAAACTTCTGTGGTTTCTGGTTGACAAACTGAATCAAGTGGTTTTCACAGGCTTCTTTTGAAAGCAGCTTAATTCCATTGAGAGAGTTCTGCAGATATCGGAATAAGTGATAGTCAGAGGGTGCTATATCTGGACTATACGGTGGATGCATCAAAACTTCCCAACCAAGCTCTCGCAATTTTTGACGGGTTATCATAGAAGTGTGTGGTCGGGCGTTGTCATGATGGAATGTCTTCCATCACACATGTTGTCACACCTTTCCCATTAATCAATTCGGGCCGTTTTCTTTCAATTGCTTGGCGTAATCTCGCTAGTTGTCCACAGTAGAGTTGAGAATCAATCATCTGACCAATTGGAAGTAGCTCATGGTGGACGATTCCTTTCCAGTCCCACCACACACACAGCATCACCTTTTTCGCCTTCAATCCTGGCTTCGCGAAGGCTTGTGACGGCTCACCATTCCTTGGCCATGATCTCTGACGCTTCCGATTGTCGTACGTGATCAATTTTTCATCATTGGTTATGACACGTTTCAGAAATGGCTCCATTTTATTACGTTTCAGCAGCGCAATGGAGATGTTAATTCGGTCTATCATGTTTTTCACGCTCAACTAATAAGGAACCCATACATAGAGTTTCTTTTTGTAGCCAGCTTTGTGTAAATGGTTCAAAACAGTTTTGTGGTCAATGCCTAGCTCCATACCAATATCGACACTGCTGATATGCTAATCTTGCTGGACTTTTTCAAGAATTTCATCAGCTTTTTTAGTGATTGGACGACCAGAGCGTGACTCATCTTTCACATAAAAATTGCCAGAACGAAGGCGAGCGAACCATTTCCGCGCAGCAGATTTCGATAAAGTACCTTCACCGTACACAGCACAAATTTTTTCACAAGCCTGCGCAGCGCTCTTCACTTTGTCGTAATAATATTGCAAAATATAGCGCAATTTTTCACTACTTTTCTCCACTTTCAAACGCACACAACTTTCCAACCACTACACCAATTTCGATGTTTATACACTCAAAGTAACGCTCGAAGTGTCACCTTTCCAAGGAGCGTTTAGTGGTGTCACTGCGATCTGTGTTTCCTGACTTATTTGCAATTGATGCCATCTATCAGGTAAAACGCCACGAACTTTTTCCCACACCCAATAAATAAAAATTCCACTTTTTCTTCATTTTAAATTGACTTTTCAATTAATTTTTATTTTCACCCGTAATATTACTTAAAACTTATTTTTCGCTGAGAGCGATGTCATCACATCGTACTTCTGAAGAAGGAAATGAAAAAAGTGTTTAATTATTTGCACGAGTCAATATAAAAAATGTGGACAGAACAACCGGGACTATCTTACCTTGTATGCTTCGACTTGTTGTACAAAACTATCAGTGTTGATAACTGCTACCGCCGTTAACTGCGGATGAGAATGACGGCTGACGCTTCCTTTCCCTTAAGCTACATATAACTGTATCGTGTATATTTCCTCCTCTCGATTCCCATAACGCAAATAAAGAGTCATTTGTGTCAGCTTATATGCGTGGAGTAAAGGGGGTGCTTCTTTTGAAAAACAATTAATTTCTATAAATAAATATAAATAAGGAAATATAAATAAAACCTGCTTTTAAATAACGATTTTTTTACTTATCAAGCTCCGCGGCTTCGCTGCTAATTAGCATTGGTACGTAAGTAGAAGAGGCCCTTTATAAAAAGACAGGGCGTGGCCTCCTGGCACCAGGGCGTGTCTAGACTATCCCCGTCCCCTCCCCACCACTACCCCCTCCCCATGCTGCTTTCTCATTTGTTGTTCCTTGGGTGTGAAGGGGGCGTGTCTGACCCACTACCCCACCCCTGTTCCTGATTGGTCCCCCACAACCCCCACCACCCCTGCCCCTATCTCTGATTGGTCCCAGCAGTCCCCATCCCCAGACCATCTATCCTAGTGTTCTGATTAGTGCAGCGTCGCAGCGCCATCTGACGAATTTTGACCCGTACTCAATTGCCGATGCGCCATCTACTATTGGTAATCGTATTACCGACAGTCGGTAAAAGTACATCGAATGTTGGCACCCGGTCGAGTAGAAAATTAATTGCCAATGCCCCATTTAAAGGGTGTCCCAGCAAGAGCGCCGGATTTAAATTTGCCGCCATGTTGTTAATACGAGTTGTACGGTGATTTTTTTTCCGACATTTGTCACGTACAGACCACGCGATTTAAGAATATGGAGAAGTATTGAAACCAACAACGTTTAATTATTGTAAAAACACATTACAAAAATGGTGAAAGTTTTGCGGAAACAGTTCGCCAATTACGTCAAGTTTTTGGTCGCAATAATGCGCCAAATGAATCGACAGTGAGGCATTTAATTACAACATCTGAGACTAAATTTACGCTGATGGATCAGAAGATCATTGTTCGTCGTCGTCCTTGTCGGTCACTCGAAAATATGGCCACAGTAACGGAATCTGTGGCCGAGAATCCAGGAATTTCCATTTGGCATCGTGGTCAACAATTAAACATTTCCAGTAGCACTATGCAACGAGCTTTGGTAAAAGATATGCATTTGCACGCGTACAAGGTTCAATTGGTGCAAGAAATCAAGCCAAGGGACCATGCGCAGCGCCGTGAATTTGCTGATTGGGTGTTGGAACATCATCAAATTAATGCGGATTTTGCGAAGAACATAATTTTTTCAGATGAGGCACATTTTCAACTCGACGGATACGTAAATAAGCAAAACTGTCGGATTTGAGCCGCTGAAAATCCTCGTGTGATCCTCAAACAACCAATGCATCCACCGCGAGTAACTGTTTGGTGTGCATTTTGGGCTGGCGGAGTAATTGGGCCGTATTTCTTTGAAAATGTGGCTGGAAATGCGCTAACTTTTAATGGAGTGCGGTATCGCGAAATGTTAACGGAGTTTTTGTGGCCCGAATTGGATGTAATTGATGTAGAGGACACGTTTTTCTAACAAAACGGTGCGACCTACCACACAGCACGTGAAACAATGGTGTTACTGCAGACTAAGTTTCCAGGCCGTGTCATTTCTCGATTTGGCGATCAACATTGGCCACTAAGATCGTGCGATCTAACACCGATGGACTTTTTTCTTTGGGGCTATGTGAAGTAAAAGGTGTATGCGAATAAGTCTGGAACAGTTGAACATCTTAAAGAGGAAATACGGCGCATTATTGGTGAAATACAGCCACATTTATGCGAAAACGTTATTCAAAATTTCAACGAGAGAATAACCCTGTGCCAGAGGTTTCGTGGTAGTCATTTGTCTGATGTTGTATTTCACGGTTGATCGGAACTATTTTTTTTTATGGTGAAATAAAAATGTTTGCTTAATTGAAAAATAAATGTGTTTTTTCTCTGAAATTAAATCAGGCGCTCCTGTTGGGACACCGTTTACTATTGGTAATCGCGTTACCGACCGTCGGTTAAGTAGTTAGTTCGTTAACAGCCGGTCCAGTAGAAAATTAATTACCGATGCGCCATCTACTATGGGTAACCGTGTTTCCGAAAGTTGGTAAAGTAGATTGAATATTGGCAGCCGGTCAGTAGAAAATGTATCGGTGATCGGTAAAGTAAATCGGTTGTCAACCGTCGGTATGTAGCTGACCATCGCTAGAGCAAATTTAGGACTTACGGAAGATAAGTAGATTGGGTCTTACGGTAAATAATATTGTGTACCCCATCAACCGGTTAAACATGCCCAACCGTCGATAACCGAGCACCCTCCTTAGGTTTAAAAAAATTGTTGTTAATTAAAAAAATTGATTAGTTGAAACTACTATTTATAACAACGGAAAATGAAAACGCTCGTTATTTTTTAGCTCCATAAAAAGCTGTTTTATTTTGACATTTTTGTATAAGAAACTGCAGTTACGGCGAAATGGTGGTGAACTGTTAATACGTGTTTTCATACCCGATTCGTTGTAATGTAATAGTACACCGCTTTGGTGAGATTCCAAGGATCCTTGTAGCAGTCGATCACAAGTATACCGGCAATTCATTGTGGTTGGAAAGAGAAGCAAAGTTGCTTTCGTCAGGCAGTTTCCTTTTTAACTAACCTTTCCACAGCTGTTACAATTATATATACATCTGACGTCTCTTTGATACCTGTCCTAGCTAAACATAAAAATGTGTGTGACATGATAGGGGAACTTTCGAATAATATCAAGACAGAAAATACAAGGCTTTGAATTTATTCGTAGTAATTCCAAATTGTTATGGACACGTTTGTATATACGAGTTTTATTATTATTTTACGAAATTATATAAATAAATCCGCATCTCATGATCGTTTTTACACACATACATATATACAAACTACAATAATATTCATAAAGAATAAAAATAATTTACAAAACTGTATAGATAAACGTACGCATGTACACACACGCACAGAGAGAGAGAGAGAGAGAGAGAAAGAGAGAGAGAGAAAGAGAGAGAGAGAGAGAGAGAGAGAGAGAGAGAGAGAGAGAGAGAGAGAGAGAGACAGAGAGAGAGAGAGAGAGAGAGAGACAGAGAGAGAGAGAGAGAGAGAGACAGAGAGAGAGAGAGAGAGAGAGAGAGAGAGAGAGAGAGAGACAGAGAGAGAGACAGAGACAGAGAGAGAGAGAGAGACAGAGAGAGAGACAGAGACAGAGAGAGAGAGAGAGAGTATTTACATTACACACATACATATATATATACAAAGTAACAAATACAAAAACACTTGTGTAAAATTATTTACAAACTATATACATAATCGACCACACACACACACGCACACACGCACGCACGCAAGCGCGCGTGTTCACTTTGCAAACAGTGTCCACCACGGTAGTAGAAGGGGCCCTTTATACAAAAACAGGGCGTGGCCGGCTGGTGCCAGGGCGTGTCTAGACTAGCCCCCCCACTATCCCCTCCCCCTGCTGCTTCCTAATTGGTTGTTCCAGGGGGCGTGTCTACCTCCACAACCCCGTCTCCGTTTCTGATTAAGCACCCACAACCCCCACCACCCCTACCCCCATCCCTGATTGGTCCCCATCAGTCCCCACCTCCAGTCCACCTATCCTAGTGTTCTGATTGGTGTTACGTCGCAGCGCCATCTGCCGGATTTTGACCCGTATTTAATTGCCGATGCGCCATCTAAAGTCAGTAAACGTGTTACCGACAGTCGGTGAAGTAGATTGAATGTTGGCAGCCGGTCCGGTAGAAAATCAATTACGATGCGTCATCTACGGTTGGTAATCGTGTTACTGACAGGTGGTACAGAAGATTGAATGTTGGCAGCTGGTCTAGCAGAAAATGTACCGGTGATCGGTAAAGCGGATCGGTTGTCAACCGGTGGTATGTAGCCGACCATCGCTTCAGCAAATTTGGGACTTACGGAACATAAGTAGACGGGGTCTCGCGGTAAATATTATTCTGCACCTCTTCAATCGGTTAAATATGCCCCCCAGTCGTTGATAAGCGAGACCCTTCCGTAGCTTTTTTTGAATTTTTGTTAATTAAAAAAATGTATTAATTAAAACGACTATTTACAACAACGGTAAATGCAAACGCTCGTTATTTTTTAGTTTCATACAAAACTGTTTTATTTCAACATTCTCGTGCAACAAACATGTATTGTTCATCCGTATTTTTCAATGACATCCGCGGCAGTCACGGCGAGCTGGTGATCGACCGTCAATTTGCGTTTTCGGACCCGGTTTGATGTAATGTACATAGCACGACATGTACGAGGAGACCTCACGGTCATCCTTCAGATGCTTCGGTAGTTTGTCATACAGAATTTCTATTTTTCCGCCCCAATGTTTCAACAGCAGTGGTTTCGTTATGTACGTGAGCTCAGCTTTGGTGAAGTCTCGGGGATCCTTGCAGCAGTCGATCACGAGTATACTGTCAATAGTCTCCATTGTGGTTGGAAAGAGAGGCAAAGATACTTTCACAACGACGTTTCCTTTTCAACTAACTTTTTTTCACAGCTATTACCATTAGATATATACATCGCGCGTCAATGGCCAGCATAATTAAATATGACAATGTATATGGTGGGAGTACTTTCGAATAATAAGACAGGAAATTCAAATTTTTGAATTTATTCATAATAATTCACAAGTAGCATCCAAATCGATCTGTACAAGTTTGTATACATGTGTTTTTATTACAACCGTAGCCCTTAATATTATTGTGTTTTACATTTTTCACACGTTTCTTTCTGCGATTTAAATATTTTACGCGTTTGTATCATAGTATTGTGCAGCTATGCGATCGTTTTTCACTCTGTTAGTCGTAAAATTCTTATGAAAATTATCCAGAGTATAACTACGAGCCATAAAATCAAGAAACATAATACAGTATTCACCGCATACTTTAGACTTGAGTGATTGAAGGGGCTGCGTGTTCCACTCGTAGCTTCGACAGTTTCTGCGTAGACGGTTATAGTGTTGGTTAATGAGTGGGGGCAATCCATAACTATCGAAAAAGATTCCATGTCCATTTTTATCAACGTAAGTGGCAACCCATTGTCGCCCAGGTAGATTATGCTCGTCTGTGTTTGAAACCAATGCTGCGGGTCTAGACCAACGACTCGGGATGCGATCGGCCGGAAATACTCCTTTCGTCTGAGCAGATATTCGTTGTAGAGCGTCTAATATCTGTAGGCTGTTCATGCTGTTTACACAACTGGTGGTGACGCTTAGAGTGTGATTGACGCTGTCTCTGCTGATGATAATGATGGTTGCGCGGTGGTTGCTCTGGCTGGTGTTTGTTACGTGGGGGTGGTGATGGTTGTTCACCACTCAGTGCGACAACTTGTTTTTCTCTGCCACGGAAAAGTACAGTCATTTCATCGTTAGCCGGTACAGTTCCTCCTCGCAGCGCCGACTCATCACTATTGCACGATAGTGTATTATCGTTGAATATATACTCTACGCTTTGTGATATATCGAGAGTATTTTCCTCATTTGTTGCCCCGTTGTTCGGTTGGCTTTGTAGATTTTTAATAGGTGTTAATTTATCGACAGGTTGTGAATAAATGTGACTAACCGCGTCGAGCTCTTTAAACAGGAGCCACGAACGTATTTTTGCCACGTTATTTAGAGCACATTTACATCGTCTTCTTTCAAAATACCATGGTGAATACAGTAAACGTTGCTGATTGGCATATCTTTTCAAGATGGACCCTCGTATTCTTCCAGATTGATGATTTCGCGCCCCAGAACGTCACATAAAAGCTCGGCTTTTTGCAAGCCTCTTGTGTAAATATGCAAGGCATAACGACACACTAAGCGTAGATTGGTGTAGATTTTTTTCAACGGTGTATCACAGTCAAACCATTTCAATCCATGATGAAAAGACGTTAGTTTATAGTTGCTCGTACGTACACTCTTTGGTAGTTCACCAAAGTCATGTGGTGGTTCGAGAAGCCAATGACCATAATGTTCTTCCTGAAGAGTCGTCACAGCAATCTCCTTTGGTAGGAAACGGTTCTTTGCTTCGGAGAGCGCTTGAATATCCACTATGACGTCCATTACGAGGGTTTGATGGAGACTGATACCAGGTGTGGTTGCGTAGACGAGTTTAAATATTACAGTGTCGGGTGTCGCGCCCTCTCACGCACTGAAATCTGTAATGACCTGACGTGTGGAATCTATCTCCATTACATTATCATACTCGGCGTATACCACACAATTTAATGTAGATGTCAGAGCCGTTGCAAACCGTACTTCGATCCTTACACTACCGTGTCTTACGAGATTCCAGTGACCGAAGCAACTTGCTGATAAGTCCGGTGTCAAATCAAAGACATACAGACAGTAGCCTTTGGGATAATCGCTCTGGGTAATATCTAGACCCTCATTCTGAAATTGTATACCTGTACCGCTAAAGAGCGTGTGATAACTGTCTATCCACTTTTCGTTACCATCAAACACCGGTTGAAGAGGCTTGCTCAGTATTTGTTGACCATCCACATACAGAGAGAGGAAATTTATCGAATGATTATTAAAGTTAAACGGATTTAACGTTGTACTGCCGTTGAATGCTCGATTATTTACAAAGCCAAGAATTATTCGTTTAGGTAATTGGCCTACAATAACGTTATCGAGAGTGTCGCCAATGATACCGCTATGCATCGTAAAAGCTTTAACCTCAACCCTTGTTATAGGATCCTTGGCGGTTGTTTTTG
Organism: Cylloceria caligata; assembly: GCA_963942595.1. Lineage (NCBI taxonomy): Eukaryota > Metazoa > Arthropoda > Insecta > Hymenoptera > Ichneumonidae > Cylloceria > Cylloceria caligata. Next base: position 26,281,218 of record OZ012706.1, read on the forward strand.
CAAGCATTTTGCGTGAGCTATCAGCACGCCTGGTGCGATTTTTGCTCGACGGACGAGTAATGTAGCCTCGGTGATATGTAGTTTATGTGTCACACCGGCCGTAGGAGCCTCCATAGGACAAAAAATCGTCTTTTGAGCGTACAAGCCGTAACCGTACTTCCACACCGTTCAGCAGAAACTTATCCTGATTAAAAACATCGCAATGTAAATGTCCAATCATATCTAAAGTCCGACCATTCTGTATGTACTTTTCACGATTATTCAGACCGATATTAGGGCTATTCGATGCACCTGGGAGACTGTCAAACGTACTGGGCGTGTCAGCGTACCATAGCGCGATCGTTAAGCGAGAATTTTTAGCAGCCGGTCCATAATTGAGTAACGTCTCTATATTCTCTGTAGGGGTATGCATTGTTTGGCGGTGCCGCGAGTTTCTGGTTAAAATATACATCCACCTGATTGAAAAGGCTATACAGAAAGTTATTAACAGGTGCTACGTTGTACTGTGATTCAGCGGTTGGAATAACCCTAACATTTACAATAATCATTGTATGAGCTAGGTCCAGGTATTCTTCACCATGGCCAGGTATAACAAATTCCAGGGGTCCATCATCCGTGAGGAACGACACAGGCTTGTAGTGTATCCATTGTGATGCGTCTATAGTCGTCTGCGTTGGAGGTATGGTGAATAAGTCGAGCTCCGACTTCATGCACTCGGAGGAGTTTGAGTGTAAGAACGACATTGTTTAACACCTCCAAAAATATCGTTGGTCTTTGCTCGTTTGCGCCTACTACTTTCGATACCTCTTCTCTTACTCTTTGTTATCCTTTTCTTTTTATTCTTTGCGACACCGCGATGTTTCCTTACTGCAATGCGTCTACGTCTTGTTGACTTTTTCTTTTTCTTCTTCTTCTTCTTCTTTATTCCTAACGATTTTTTCGAAATACCAGTACGCCTTTTCCTCGTCCTCGTAGGCACGCGTCTCGATAACGACTGTATCATACGAGCGGTGCCTACAGCATTATATCCTGAACCATTCATGAGAAGAGCGATTTTTTCATTGGCTTTTCGTTGTAAATTATCTCCAGATTCGGCTGCGCGTCGACGCAATGACTCCTTGAATGGCATTTTACGACCGCTCACATCCTCGATAACGTGTAAACCCGTGCGAATGGCTTCTTTCCCTATAGCTTTAGCACCTCTGGTCAATAGTGGTGAAACACTCCGAAATAGACCACCGAGAAAACTACCAATGCCGTGACCGCGCTGATGCGGGGAACCCGCAAACACGTTACCTATTTAACCACCTCCGCCACCTACTTGATTCTCATAATACGTCGTATAATGAGCACACATATTGTGTAATTGAGTCGTTTGAAATGAAGTGTGAGCGTTAACGTTCCATACTCGAATGCAATAGGATTACCCAGATGATCCCTTATATCCACCTCGATCGTTCTTATGCAATTGTTGAGTAAACCTATGTAATTTGACGATGAGAAACATTTTACTTGCGTTGTACCATACGTGTAGTTTTTTGTATTTAAATTTACAATCCTGAGTAGTGTTGTTTATGTATCACCTACCGTATACGGTACACAAATATCGCTGTAGACAAAAAGCTGATCGGGCAGAGCCCTATTTATACACGCGGGTACTCGTCCTAAGCGTGGAATGCCTCGCATAAGCTGCAGGTAAAGACCCCCTGGGGTTTCTCGGTCAAGCAGCATTAGTTCTTCGTGTTTCTCGAAGCCCAATATACGTGCTATTTTACTACTCATTCGTAATACTCCAGGGTAGCCTAGAGGTTCAGGGCACGACCCTGTTACCTCAGACTCGAGGGCAACGTACCCTTTGGCCCTTTCAACATTTACAATTTTTATGCCTGCTTCTCGCAGCCCCGGTAAATCATTGATATTTTCCATAATTTTCTCGTGATTTTTGTACAAACCTCGAGGTATTCGGTTTGTAGTAACTTCTTTATTCTCGCAAGCCACCCAACCGATTATCGTATCTGCTTCTTGTAAATGCGTCATTGTACAGGGTATATGAATTTCCGATAAGCCCACAACCCAACGACCCTTTAACGATATTACACGTGGCAATTGAGCTATAAAATGTGTTGTTGTATTTTCGGGAAAATACTTCATACTGCTGTTGCTCGGTAGAACAAGAAAAAAATTATCCTCGTCATGCATCGTTTGGACAAAATTTCGTTTATTCGAGATCGTGAACGTTTGACGCTGGTATCCACGAGTTAAATTTCGCCGGATATCGCACCCAACTCACGAAGATTTGTTTTTTCACACCGTGTCCTTTTGTCCGTAAAACTTGATCAATCTTGAATGCTTTATTCTTCAACATACGCTTTTCATGAATACTCGTTAATTCTTCGGGGTAAAAGAAACCATCGATAGTTTCGTCTTCGAGATCGCACAACGCATACACATACAAACCCTGTCTATGTAAAACTGTTTTGATACGAAAAATTTCTTCACTCCAATTTTTCTTGTAACCTTTTTCGAAGGTGCCTTTAGTTCTACTGATTCGAACGTAATCGCCGGGTTTGTATTTATACGTTGTGGAAGGTCTCTTTTCACGTCGCTTTGTCGCACTAATTGTCATACTGCGCACCGCTCTATCGGCATTATAGAGCGTTACGGCGGCCGGTTGCATTTTAATGCTCGAGTGTACAGCATGATTGTACGCATAAACCAATTGCTGTAGTATATGGATGTAACGATGAGTATTACGATGTGTTAAGTAGCGCCACATCCGTTCCTTGAGAGTGCGATTAAAACGCTCGACAATCGAGACTTTTACATCAGGATTACGAGCAACACGAAATTGTATGTTTTCATGTTTGAGAAATTTTTGAAGTTGACCACCGAGGAATTCTTTTCCACGGTCGGTTTGTAGTGAAAGAGGTGTACCACCATCGTTACGCTCGAGAATACGTTTAAACGTTTTTGTTACTTCGCGCACAGTTTTGTCCTGCAAGGGTTCGACCCAGGCAAATTTGCTGACAACGTCAATTACCATAAGCAGATAGGAGACGTTGTCGTTATAGCTAATCAATGAACGTAGATCCACGAGATCGGCCTCACAGACATCGTCAATATTTGTAACATTGTAATACAGTCGGGAGAGACACGGTGCACGGGTCTATGAATGGTATAACTATCCTGTTGAGTGAGCCAGTCATATACGGTGTCTGCTTTATTTTTGCTACTGATTAAACGTCGCGCACCAGCGTATCCAGCTGGATGCGAAGGATCGTAGTACACTTTTTCGAAAGTCATCTTTCACCGCTCGCTGTACAGCTCGTTCTAAATCTTTATCCACATTTTAAATACTTTTATTACTTCTGTTTCCGACGGTTTGAAGCAGTATTCCCAGGGTGTGTGTCGCCGTAGTCGTCGTTGGAATTATCGCCGACCTTATCCACATTCATAGAATGTAAGTCGTTATGTTGCATTATCTGAACGTCTTTTCTTGGTCGTTTAGTACCTCTAGATATGCCTAAATCCCCCAATCTACTGTTGCCTATAAATTCACGCGGAACGCTCTTTGTGCGTAGACTAACGATAAACTCGTGTCTGGCTGTTGCTTTAAAGTTTTTTTTACCTCTTACTGCATCGTTTATAAGGTCGACAATATTAGAATTTGGAATGAGGATACTGTCTATTGTTACACATCCTTTGTTGTCCGATTTTATGCTTTTTGATTCATCACTCGTGGGTTTGCGTAGAAACTTTAATAGCGCAGTCGCTCGGCGTTTATACATATTTGGAACGCTATTAACGATGTCAGCATCGCTCGTCGCTTCTGCATTATCGATCTCAGAAGATGTTTCAGGTAGTGCTGGTGAAAACAATGCATTTTTAGTACCAACGAGATATAGATAACGCTGCAGCACTTGTAAATACTATTTCCATTTACTAGCGTCGTCTTTACCATACTTGTTTGATTAAAAAATTTTGTATAGCTCAGTGTTGGAAATTCAGCTGGCGCACGGCGATCGATAATCGTCGTGCGCCTACCTGTTGCGCTGCTCTACCACGCGTTGTTTGGTTGAGTCGAAGATAGCCGAGGCATGGGCTTCGTGAAGCCGAGGATGCGCCTCGTTGGCAAGCCGCGTCGAGCGAGAGGATGTCTCTCTCGCTTGACTTCGGTTTCGCTCACCGGCTATCTCGCTCAACTGACTCCAGCGCCCAACGAAACTTTCATACTCGCAGCTATCTTTAGAATTTGGCACTTTTTCGCTACACATCCACTGGACAGCACGCGCATCCATAGGACTCTCAGGTTTTTTCCACGGACATTATTCATCGGACTCGCTCAACCTCTCGCTCTTCAGGACTCATTGCTCAAGGTAAGAGTGCTCTGGCATAATTATGTAATTAATTCACTGTCAGAGAGGAGAAAATGGTACATCAGCACTGGGTCTCACTTGTGGCGTGCGTTGCAGCACATGCTGTACCACGTTCTCCTCATGTTATTTTGCCGGCTTAATTAATATAATTAAGCATGTGCCTCATATTCACTGTATTTCCCCCCAGTAAATCTGCTGGGAAAGTACCGTGAATATTTCTTGCTCAACCGTACAGCCTCATTCTATGTTGTATTGTGCTACGCAGTGTTGACTGCGTAGCTGGTCGCACACAAAATTACTGCACTCAAGCAAAGGTTATTGCAAATGCTCTCATTAATTCACTGCAACCACTTTGCAATACACTGCTGAGTGGTTGCAGTGAATTACACACAAACATTTTCGCACTCAATGGTATCAGCGTGTCGTGCTGCGTAGCTTTCGCTACGTTGCACGCACCGCTGTCTCAAGTTTAAATTCAGCACACAATTAATATAATTGTGTGCTGCTCACATTTAGATTCAAAATTCAACTTGTGTATTTATTTATAATTTGTATTTGTTTTCTAAATTTATATTTTGAACAGTTTTCTAAATTTAAATAATATTTTGTATACCTAATAATGGAAGGTGGAATAAACCACTTTCTCAACATAACATCAATGTGTCTGGTTATTTTCCTCTTGCCTTGAGTGAGTTCTCATCCCGTTTCAATACATTCACAGATCGGTCAAGTGTCATCCGGACGGATTCTCAACACTCAGTGTCTAGTCTTGAAACAGGATCACCCTGGGTCTGCACTGTTTTCTCGTTTGCCACTGGTGCATGATTATTCCCAGAACCGACCATAGGTATTTCGTCGTAATGACCGTCTGCATCACTATTTCCATCGTTTACCTCGGGCATTGGCACTAAAAACATTTTTTTCGTATGCTCCATTACGAGGATGAATTTTGATCCTTAACACAGTATTGTTTTGTCAATCGTCACTACCACTGAAAAATTTACTAAATAAAGTTGTGATTATGGGAGCCAGTAAAAGTGGTAAAAAAGCACCACCCCCTTTTTGAATTATGAAGCGTTTCTTCGCTCTCCAATTATATTTCCGCTGCTTACGAGTATAAATATAAATACGACTGTATAAATACCACCACCACCACGTTATTTTGTCACACATCCTGAGACAAGCTGTCGAAGTATATTTTTATATTTTTTTAAACGTTTTTTAACACTTGACTTGAGACAAACAACTCCTTGTAAAATCTTTAACGCGCATTCACAAATACAATTGATTAGAGGCTAATCAGCATTACCCAATATTGATTTTCACTGTTTTTTATTTTAATGACAAATAGCGTTAAGTAGGGCTATACAACGTTCATCGAATGGAATGTAAAGTGTATTTTTTTTCTTCTTTTTCTTCGCGCTGGTGCTATCCCTCATTATTACAGTTTCACAGTAGATGTATTACGGGTGAATGCCCGAGTCTTTTCGCGTGATGCGTATACGACTCATATCCATTACCGACTGATGTGGTGTCTATTTGTGCTTCCAATTAAATACGTTGACGAGTGTTTTTCGGCATGTAGACCAGCATTCGTGGATCATCGGGAAATATCATTGTACGACAATAATCGGGTGTCGATTGTTTAAGATCCAAGAGTAGCTAACCGTGTGGCTGTAGGGTAGCATCGTAATATAACTCGGTTAGAAATCGTGGATTCTCGGGGTATACTTGTCTCGCTAGATGTGTAATTTGTGCTCGACCACGTGGATTTGTAAATATCACCATATAATTGGCGTTTAATGATATATCACGTTGTCCGTGTCCCTGATCGAGAATATTTTGTGTGATAGAAATCACACTAATATTTTTATGATGGCTACCTTTTGTGAAAAGGTCGACAATGGTATTATTTGAGGATTCGCGCATTAAATAATCGATAATAACCAATTTTTTCAAGTTATTGTCGCTCGAATAATCCTCCTGTTGTGGTAGACCCTCGTTAAATTCAATTTTTGGGATTTTGGATTTTTTATTACTTCCGGTCTTAGTAATTAACGACGACGGTTGTTGTTGTTCACATGTCTTATTCAGAGCAGCGATATCAAAATTGAGAATATCTCTATAATAAAATATAATTCGGTCAAATTCAACGTTACTCATTGAATTGAGAAATTTTCTCACGAAAACTGTTTTCCCACATCCAGTGGGGCCACAAATCAGCGACATCCACGGATGTTTCCAGCGTACATCCATTATTTTTACTTATGAAGCGTGACAAATCCACGATAATATTGATGATGATAATGATGATGATGATGATGATGATGATGATGACGGTGAGAATCGTAGAGCAACGAGATGCAAAATCGCATACACCAAGTGCACAATAAGCGTGTTTCTCAGCCGGACGGCGGCGGCGGCGGCGGCGGCGGCGGCAGCGGCGGCGCGTACCCACACGTCGTTATTAGCTTATCAGACGTTTACGCGGGCGCGGTTTAGCTTATACAGATGCACGCTCGCTTGGTCATAAGCTTATAAGTAAGCGTGTGTCGCCACGGCACATGCGCACAATTTAGCTTTTAAAGCGCATGTGTATTCAGAAGATTGTGATTTTTTTGTTTTTACTATTTGACGTACATTTTAAATAAATTTTTCAAAGCAACTATTAATGCTGATGATGCTGAGTAAAAAACACGTTTAAATAGCATACATGTTTCTTTATTGTAGAGAGTATTATACAGAAAAATATTAATAATTTCAATTTATACTGAGGCGAGACATCGGTGAGAAGGGTTATCGACGAGTCACGTGTGCATTTAAGAAAAGTAACGCAATTATTATCTTAACATCTACAACTGGTAAAATTAATTATTATCATCATAATCATGTGTTATCGTGTGAATTATGAAAAATTAATTCTTGCGTAACCGAGGGCAATCGTTCTCCGATCATTCTTCAAACGGTTTTGAAGCCACCAGAGAAATGTCTGTGATTAATTTTTTCACCTCCTGTGTTATGAACGGAACACAAAATGTCTGCAACTCCAGGAACAATATATCGAAATGTTCAAGGAATGAGGGATCTACTCGATGACGTACAGCTTCACACAGATTAGAGAATGTTCTACAAGCCCTTGTGTTTCGCTAACCATTTAAAACCATGGGTTAACCGCTATAAGATGCAACAGCTTCAAAAATCTATTTGCGAGACTTACCGTATTTGTAAATCTTGTGATAAAGTTATGAGTATTAATCACAAGATTCACGAATCCGGTGTTTCTTTTTGTCGTTTGTGTCGTAGTTCGCATGGCTACAATGATCGTTGCTATATGCAAATTGTCAAACCACGGAAAGAATTAGAACCGGTCGCGGGACACCCTGAAACGCTATTTATATTTTATGATTTTGAAACGCCCCAGGATAAGCTGTATGTTACTCCAAATACGGGAGACGACTCGTTCGAGCACGTAGTCACTCATTGTGTAACGCAACAGCTGTGTGAGCTTTGTTTTTCAGCGGGAGAGCATCTACCCTTGAGCCGTTGGTCGTGGTATGGTGTGCGAGAGTTTTTATTCAAAACTAATCCAGTAGATGAATTTGTAGATTTGGCCGTGCGACCTTCAACGAAATTTCGTAATATAGTGTGTATCGCGCACAACGACAAAGCATTTGACAGCCAATTTGTATTGCGAAGTATCGTAGAACGTTCCACGGATATGCCCACACCCAGTATAATCTTGACCGGTAATTCAATAGTTTCAATGCGAGTGGGCCGCACGACTTTTATAGACAGCATAAATTATTTTCATATGCGACTCAGTGCACTACCCAAAGACTTTGGGTTTAGCGAGCAACTGACCAAGGGTTATTTCTCGCACCTCTTCAACACTGAAGATGCACGAGGATATAACGGTGTTCTCCCCGCAGCTGCGTATTACTCGCCCGACACAATGAGTAAACCAGACCGCGCGGAATTTTACGAATGGTACGCTGAGCAAGTCCATAAAGCCGTAACATTTAACACGTTAAGCGCCACGCCAAATTTCTGTGCCTTTCCGTTCAAGCCACACTAAGCCGTCAGGCGGGCCCTTGTCAGCCACCGGTGATTGACGCGGCCTAATCGGAAAGTTCAGTGTCAGCCACCGATGGCTGACGTAGCGCTCAACGTGTTAATTTTAGAAAAGAAATTTTTAAGTATTGCAAGATGGATGTTGACATACTCCGTCGAGCTTGCTTCGAATTTCGGAAAATATTTTTATCTGTAGGTAATACATGCCCATTCACCGAGGCCACTACGATAGTACTGCGATAGCATCGGCTTGCACGGCCGTGTACCGTCGTAATTTTCTAAGACCCGATACAATTGGTCTTATACCTGCCGGTGGTTATATGCGTGCAGAAAATCACTCACAGCAGGCCGTCGACTGGCTATTATGGGTCGAGCATGAGCTCGGTCATGCGCTTATTCTCGCGGCTCGCACCCGTGAATATAAGGTACCCGAATGGCCACGTGTCGACGGCTATCTAGAGGTAAACAATCGTCGTATTGTCTATCAATATCATGGTTGTTACTGGCATGGATGCCGTGAGTGTTTTCCAAACGATCGCGCGAGAAAGTCTCACGCTGGTAACGAGAGTATGGACACTCGATATGAGCGTACTGTGGCAATGAGTTTAAAAATTCGTTCGCATGGTTACGAATTGGTGGAGATGTGGGAGTGTAACTTCAATATACTCCGCAAAGTCGAGCCACGCGTAAACGAATTTTTAAAAATCATCCACGGCATACCAAAGAGAGTTTGAACCCTCGTGCAGCGTTTTATGTGGTCGCACAGGTAATATCGTCACCTCCTACGATGTCGCACCAGGGGAGAAGATATCGTACATCGATATCTGCTCGCTGTATCCTTATATATGTAAGACAGGTCGCTTCCGGGTGGGGCACCCGAAAATATATATTGGTATCGAGTGCGACGATTTGTTGGGGGGGGGTTCACTCGATGCTCTCGGTGTAGCGGTCAACGGTTTGGTCGAGTGTACCGTATTGCCTCCGCGCCACCTCTTTCACCCCGTGCTACCTGTTCGAATGCACGAGAGACTGCTATTTGCTCTGTGCCGTAAATGTACAGAGTCTATGGCTCAAGCCTCGTGCATCATGAGAACCCTGACGACAGGGCTTTCACCGGTACCTGGGTGATGGATGAGGTGCGGAAGGCAATAGATATGGGCTATGAAATCTTAAAAATTTCGATGCTTTGGGCGTACAAAACAACAATGTACAATCCCGTTACACGCGAGGGTGGACTGTTGCCGTTTTATGTAAATACATTTTTGAAAATTAAACAGGAGGCGAGCGGTTGGCCCGAGCACTGTATCGACGAAGCGTCTCGCGAGGAATATATAGATTATTACGAATGCGTGGAGCGTATCCAGCTGAACGCTAACAATATTACGCGTAATCAGGGATTACGCTCAGTTGCTAAGCTTTGCTTAAATTCGTTCTGGGGTAAGTTCGGTCAGCGGGATAACCTGACGCGCACGGAAATAATTAAAACTCGGGAGAAACTATTGTTGTATTTGTACGACAATGAGAAAGAAATTCAACGCCTGCTACCGGTTAACGACAATTTGTTATATTTTAACTGGATATCTCGCGAGGAGGCTATTACCCCTAGCCCCTTAACTAGTGTGGTTATAGCTGCATTTACAACGGCCTTGGCCCGTCTGAAACTTTATAGCTACCTCGAGCTATTGGAAAGACGGGTTTTGTATTACGACACGGACTCTGTTATTTACGTGATTACTGGTGATGATGCTTGGGAACCCTCGGTAGGTAATCCCCTCGGCGACATGACCAACGAGTTGATATCGGTGGTTCCGAACGCTCATATCAACTCGTTCGTCTCCGGTGGCCCGAAATTTTATGGTTATACGGTTACGACTACCGAAGATCCTGAAGCGATGGTGGACACAGTTTGTAAAGTGAACGGGATAAGTTTGAATTATAAAAACTCGGAAACAATTAATTTCAATTTAATAAGTAAACTCGTCATCACCCGTACAATGTACAAAACTTATCGTGTCGTATGTCGTAAACATCGCCATATTACACACCAGTTATCACTACCGTTTGGTTTTAAAGATAACGGTGCTGATGTTGGCTAATAACATTTATTTGTAATATAAACTTTTGTAAATATGTAAATATGTATCAACATGTAAATAGAATGCGCCCGCCTCTGTGTGTGTGTGTGTGTGTGTGTGTGTGTGTGTGTGTGTTTCATGTACATATAGATACAGTGCGTGTGTGTGTGTGTGTGTAAATGCGTACATTTATCTGTACAGCCTTGTGAATTATTTTTATTGTTTATGAATATTATTGTATATATGTATATGTGTAAAAACGATAAAAATATATGGCTTTATTTATATCATTTTGTAAAATGATAATAAAAACACGTATATACAAGCGTGTACAGAACGATATTATACGAGGATTTATTTGTATAATTTTGTGAAATTGTAATAAAAACACGTATATACAAACGTGTGCAGAACCATTTGAAATTCGTATGAATAAATTCGAAACTTTGAATTTCCTGTCTTATTATTCGAAAGTACTCCCACCATACACATTTTCATATTTAACTATGCTGGCCATCGACGCGAGATGTACTTATATATCTAATGGTAACAGCTGTGAAAAAAAGTTATTTGAAAAGGAAACGTCGTTGTGAAAGTATCTTTGCCTCTCTTTCCACAATGAATACTATTGACAGTATACTGATGGACTGCTGCAAGGATCCCCGAGACTTCACCAAAGCTGAGCTCGCGTACATACCGAAACCGCTGCTATTGAAACATTGGGTTGGAAAAATAGAAATTCTGTACGACAAACTACCGAAGGAGCTGAAGCTTGACCGTGAGGTCTCTTCGTACATACCATGCTATGTACATTACAAAAAATCGGGTACGAAAACACAAATTGACGGTCGACCATCAGCTTGCCGTAACTGCCACGGATGCCATTGAAAATTACGGATGAACAATACATGTTTGTTGGACGTGAATGTTAAAATAAAACAGTTTTCATGAAACTAAAACATAACGAGCGTTTTCATTTACCGTTGTTGTAAATAGTCGTTTCAATAAATAAATTTTTTTAATTAATAAAAATTCAAAAAAGTTATGGAGGGGTCTCGGTTATCGACGACTGGGGGGGCATATTTAACCGGTGGAAGGGTTGCAGAATAATATTTACCGCGAAACCCAGTCTGCTTATCTTCCGTAAGTCCCAAATTTGCTGTAGCGATGGTCGGCTACATGCCACCGGTTGACAACCGATCCGCTTTACCAAACACCGGTACATTTTCTGCTAGACGGGCTGCCACCATTCAATCTTCTTTACCGCCTGTCGGTAACACGATTACCAACCGTAGATGACGCATCGGTAATTGAATTTCTACTGGACCGGCTGCCAGCATTCAATCTACTTTACCGACTGTCGGTAACACGTATACTAACAGTAGATATCGCATCGGTAATTGATTTTCTGCTGGACCGGGTACCAACCTTCAATGTACTTTACCGACTGTCGGTGACACGATTATCGACTGTAGATGGCGCACCGGTAATTAATGTTCTGCTAAACCGGCCGCCAACATTTAAACTTCTTTACCGACTGTCGCTTACACGTTTACCGACGTTAGAAGGCGCATCAGCAATTAAGTACGGGTCAAAATCCGGCAGATGGTGCTGCGACGCTACACCAATCAGAACACTAGGATAGGTGGACTGGGGGTGGGGACTGATGGAAACCAATCAGGGATTGGGGTAGAGGTAGTGGGGGTTGTGAGTGCCCAATCAGAAACGGGGACGGGGTTGTGGAGGTAGACACGCCCCCTGTAACAACTAATGAGAAAGCAGAAGGGGGAGGGGATAGTGGTGAGGGAGGGGCGGGGCTAGTCTAGACACGCCCTGGCGCCAGTTGGCCGGGCCCTGTCTTTCTATAAAGGGCCCTTTCTACCCACGGTTTTGGGATCCGCGGTACTTGTAGCCGTATAACTATAACATTCCGGACCTCCAGAGACGAACGAGTTGATATGAGCGTTCGGAGCCACCGATATCAAATCGTTGGTCATGTCACTGAGGAGATTACCTATCGAGAGCTCCCAAGCATCATCACCAGTACTCACGTAAATAACTAGTTAAGGGGCTAGGGACAATAGTCTCGTCGCGAGATACCCAGTTCAAATATAATAAATCATCGTTAACCGGTAGAAGGCATTGAATTTCTTTGTCTGTTTGAGAATCCGGTGGATGGAGTTGACAGATCCGTGAATGTATCGAACACCCATGAAAACTCACTCTCGACAAGGTGATAAATAAAATCAGACAAGTTGTTGTTATCGTGTGAAAGTGGTTTATTCCACCTTCCGACAGGCGGTCCAAAGTACACGCAAAGTACATAATTTATAAAACCATTACAAGTGAAAATTAATACAAAAATCAGTTAAATTTAGAAAACAATCCAAAAACATATATTTTGAAAAAATACGAGTTATAAAAATAAATAAACAATTTGAATCGAATTCTGACTTTGAACAACACACAATTATATTAATTGTGTGCTGAGTGTGATTGAGCTTGAACCTAGAGAGCGGTGCGCGTGCAGCAGTCAGTGCTGCGTAGCACGCCACGCTAGAGAAAAATGAGTGCGTAAAATTTCGTACACCATTCACTGTAAGCTCTCAGCAGTTTGGTGAAAAGAGGTTACAGTGAATTGATGAGAGCACTTGCAATTAAAATTGCTTGAGTGCTCTACATGTATGAGACAAGCTACGCAGTCAGCACTGCGTAGCACAACACAACATATACTGAGGATGCACGAGTGAGCAGTGCATAGTCACTGTACTTTCCCAGCAGATTTTCTGGAGGAAAGTACAGTGAATATAAAGCACCTGCATAATTATATTAATTACACCGGCAACATACAGTGAGAAGAACATCGTGCAGCATGTGCTGCAGCGCACGCCACAGAGTGGGACAAAAATGTGAATGTACCGCTATTTTCTACTCCTCACCGACATTGAATTGCACTGAATTGTGACGGTGTATTCTTACCGTGTATTTATGTCCTGTTGAGCGAGAAGTTGAGTGAGTCCGATGTATGGTGCCAATAAAAACGGTCCGAGAGTCCTTTTGTGCATGCTGTTCTGCCGGTGTGTGGCCAAAAAAGTGTCAAAATTCCATCATGGCTGCGGGTATGAAAGTGTCGTTGGTCGCTGAAGTCAGTTGAGCGAGATAGCCGGTGAGCGAAACCAAAGTCAAGCGAGAGAGACATCCTCTCGCTCGACGCGGCATGCCAACAAGGCACATCCTCGGCTTCGCAAAGCCCTGCCTCGGCTATCTTCGACTCAACCGAACGAAGTGTGCTAGAGCACCGCAACAGGTAGACGCACGACGAATATCGATCGCCGTGCGCCAGCTGATTCTCCAACATTGTCATTGTCGTACAAATACAACAATAGCTTCTCACGAGTTTGAATTATTTCCGTGTGCGTCACGTTATCCCACTGACCGTATTTACCCCAGAACGAATTTAAGCAAAGCTTAGCAACTGAGTGTGAGCCCTGATTACGCGTAATGTTGCTAGCGTTCAGGCGGATACCTTCCACGAGTTTGTAATAATTAATATATTCCCCGCAAGACGCTTCGTCGATACAGTGCTCGGGCCAACCGCTTGCCTCCTGTTTAATCTTAAAAAATGTATTTACATAAGCGGCAAATACTCCAACCTCGCGTGTATCAGGATTGTACATTGTTGTTTTGTACGCCCAAATCATCGAAAATTTACGCACCTCATCCGACGCCCAGGTACCGGTGAAAGCCCTGTCATCAGGGTTCTCATGAATGCACGAATCTTGAACCATAGACTCTGTACACTTACGGTACAGATCACATAGCAGTTTCTAGTGCATTCGAACAGGTAGCACGGGGTGAAAGAGGTTCTTTGCTCGCTGTATCCACAAAATTTCGTATATTCGAGAACGTGTACGTTTCACGCTGGTATCCACGAGTTAAATTTTGCCGGATATCCCATCCCAACTCACGAAAATTGGTTTTTTCTCACCGTGTCCTTTTGTCCGTAAAACTTGATCAATCTTAAATTCTTTATTCTTCTCCACACGCTTCTCATGAATACTCGTCAATTCTTCGGGGTAAAAGAAACCATCGATAGGTTCGTCTTCGAGATCACACAACACATACACATACAAGCCCTGCCTATGTAAAACTTTTTTGATATGGAAAATTTCTTCACTCCAATTTTTCTCGTAACTTTTTTCGCAGGTGTCTTTAGTTTTACTGATTCGAAGATAATCTCCAGGTTTGTATTTATACGTTGTGAAACGTTTCTTTTCACGTCGCTTTACGGCACTAATTGTCAAATTAGTGTATAGCATGATTGTACGCATAAACCATTTGTTGTAGTATATCGATGTGACGATGAGTATTACGATGTGTGAAGTAACGCCACATCCGCTCCTTGAGAGCGCAATTAAAACGCTCGATAATCGAGGCTTTTACATTCGGATTACGAGCAACGCGAAATTGTATGTTTTCATCTTTGAGAAATTTTTGGAGTTGACCACCGAGGAATTCTTTTCCACGGTCGGTTTGTAGTGAAACAGGTGTACGACCATCGTTACGCTCGAGAATACGTTTAAATGCCTTCGATAGCCTCGCGCACTGTTTTGTCCTGCAAGGGTTCGACCTAGGCGTATTTGCTGAGAACGTCAATTACCATAAGCAGGTAGGAGACGTCGTCGTTATAGCTTCTCAAAGAACGTAGATCCACGAGATCGACCTCCCAGACATCGTCAATATTTGTAAAATTGTATTACAATCGTGGAAGGACACGGTGCACGGCTTTATGTTTGCTACTGATTAAACGCGGCGCACCAGCGTATCCAGCTGGATGCGAAGGATCATAGTACACTTTTTCGAAAGTCATCTTTCACCGCTCGTTATACAATTTGTTCTAAATCTTTATACACTTTTCAAACACTCTTATTACTTTCGTTTTCCGACGTTTCGAAGAAATATTCGCCAGGGTGTATATCGTTGCCGTCGTCGTAGTCGTCGTGATACGTTATATTGTATGTCATAGTCATTATTCCGATTTGTCGAGTAAATTAAATCTCTGTGAGAACAAGCGATAGCAAATAATCTCTACTACCGAAAATAAAGTAATGCGTATGAAAGTTTTTGGCACAACGTAATCGTTGAAGTTTTTTTGATAACTATTACGTACTTCGAAATATAACATAGTTAGCCTTACTTTTTTAATGTTAAAAAATCTTTGTAAATACACGTTGGAGTTTTTAATTTTGCTAATTCTATGATAGATTAGTTTTTTTTCTAAAGATGATATCATCCATATCTACATTTAGCATTTTTGTATGTTTTAGGTGTAGTATTTTTTAAAATCTTGGTTGATTTTTTCTATTGAAAATTTCTGATTTGTAAAGTACAGTAGAATTTAAGTGTTTCTGGACTAGACCGTCCTGAAGAGAGCAGACAGGAAATTCGAGTTGTTCTTGAAGACGTAGTTCCTTTTCATTAGTTCTCTTAGAAATTTTGAAATTGTTGTAGATGCGTAGATCCAAATCTTCTGTACAATCTTCTAAAGAAATCCATGTTTATTTGTATGCCAGTGTAGTTATTCGTTTGTAAACGCAGTGACCGCTTTCATTGTAAATTTACATCTCATACATACATACTCATACATACTCATCTAATTAGATGAATATTTTACGGCGTTGCGACTGTCCGGAGAAAAGTCAAATAAAACCCAAAGTTAATTCAATTCGAATTCAAAGTCAACTAATCGCAACACTAACAATACAACAAATAACTATTCCATCATCCATAAGATGGATTTTGGATCATCCAACAAATAACTTTTCCATCATCCATAAGACTATTTTGAACAGACTCGGAACTTACAACTCTAACAAAAGTCTTACAAAATGCTGGTTGATCAAAATCGAAAATAGTTTATTTGTTACCATGTAAATATCGTTCTGCAACTGATATTGAATGGATTAAAAGGCATGCATTCGAGAGTATAGAAATAGAGAAATCACCTGTAACAAGGTCGCACCACCTTAGGCAGTCAAATTAATGCGGCTAAACATGCTTTTGATATTATTTGAATATTTGCTTTTGAATCCGTTTTTAACGAACTTCTTCTCATGGAAATGATTTGCATAAAAGAAAACAATAATTTCACAAATTTTAGAACTCGCGTTAATAAGTCAAGCATTACTCATAATTCCATATTATAAATCGGAAAAATAACTTTTGTTAATCGATTACTCGTATATATTGATACATTCATACTTATTTCTTATTTCGACATGGAATTTACTTTGGCAATAATTTAGCACAGTTTTAACAAGGTTATAAGTGCAATAGTATTTTAAATCTAGCCCATAAAATATTGCTATAATTATGTACGGCTTAGATACACCGTGATACGTTGATTGATCCATTGATCATCACTGTTACACAATTTCCACCGATTACTGTCTGTTATACCACACGACCGGCTTCTCCGGTTGATTCCTTTTGTGAAATGCGAATAAAATTGTATAATTCTCTTTTGACATATAAACTTATTGGTAATTATACTTAGCGTATTTTCATATACATTACTTTACTCAACATGACCGTTATAGGAAACACAAAATATCTGTTGCCATACATAACCTAACTTTTGCAGATCTCACGAAGCATTGAAAATCTAAACGGGGTATTCTTGGCCCTCCGCTTTGTGCCGTCATTCGCTGTGCCGAGTTGCCCCATCGTGCTTTCCTCTTCCGACTCACGGACTTCGTTCTTAGCTCTCGCTTGGGTCCTTGTAGTAGCGAAAATACGGCTTAGCGCACCTGCATTCGTATTACACTTTCCGGCCTTATATTCAACGTTAAATTCGTGTTCGGCCAATTTTATTTTCCAACGCGTGAGTCTCGAACCTGGGTCCTCCATTCCGAACAGCCAAGTGAGCGGTTAATGGTCCTACCATAAAACGTGTACCATAAATATATGGTCGAAATTGAGCGAGAGCCCAAACTATGGCGAGTAGCTTTTTTTCCGTTGTTGTATAATTGAGCTCGGCCTTTGACATGGTGCGGCTCGCGTAACATATGGGCAAATCATCCCCGTTCTTGCCTTGCGATAAGATTGCGCCGAGCGCCCTGTCTGAGGCATCTGTCGTTACAACAAACGGTTTCGTGAAGTCTGCATATTGCAGTATCGGTGCTGTGGTAAGGGCTGTCTTCAGTTCTTCGAAGGCAGCATCTCTTACTGCGGTCTACTCGAATTAAACCCCTTTCTGGGTTAATTCTGTGAGTGGTTTCGCGGTTTTCGAGAAATCTTTGATGAATTTCCGGTAGTAGCCAGCTAGTCCGAGGAAAGATTGTTCTCCTTTTACGTCTCTCGGCACTGGAAATTCCCTTATCGCTTCCAGCTTCTTCGGATCAGTACGTACACCCTCTTCGGATATGATATGACCGAGGTACTGCGTTTCCTTGCGCAGGAACTGGCACTTGCTCGGTTGCACTGCTAATCTGGCTTCTCTTAGCCGCCGCAGTACCTCTCGCAGCCTGTTATTGTGCTCCTTGAAGGTCTTGCCGTTAATTACTATGTCGTCTAGGTATGCATAGCATTTAACTTCCTGCAGTCCAGTCAGCGTTCTTGAGTCCAAATGGCATGCGGTTGTACTAGAAATGGGCCTGTGGTGTGGAAAATGTGGTCTTTTCTTTGTCTTGCTTCGCCATCGAGATTTGATGAAATCCAGAGACGAGATCCAAGGTCGTATCGTATCGGGCCCGTCCCCGCTGGTCCAATATCTCGGTGATATTGGGCAGTGGGTACGAGTCTCCGATGGTGGCTTCGTTCAGCTTTTGAAAGTCCACTACTACGCGCATTTTTCTCACTCCGACTGCGTCAGGTTTTTTCGCTACAACCAGCAGCGGCGCGTTCCATTGACTCCGGCTAGGTTGGACAATGCCTTCCTCAAGCATTTCGCAGGTCTGCCTCTCCACTTCTCTCTTGTGGGCCTCGGACAGCCTGTATGGGTGCACCTAATGGGCTGCACTCCTTCCTTAAGGGGTATCACATGCTCTACTATAGGCGTACACGGCAGCCTATCCTCTGGTAGGTGGAACACGTCTTCGTATTCGCATGTGATTTCGTTTAGTGCTTTGCGCTCTCCTTCGTTGAGGTTTGCCGTGTCGAGCTCTTTGGCAAATCGTGCGAGGCGGTCGGCCCCTCGCTCCGTGCTGACGGCGCATACCTCCATAGCGGCCGCCTCGGCCGTTTGACCTACTGCTGCTTCCTCGAGCGGCTCGAGTTTCATTTTGGGGCGTTGTACCTCTACCACCTACTCGGTAGTATTTATTAAGCTGATTGCACAACTACTACCACGCGGTGGCGTAACGCAGGCACCCATGATGACCCCGTCCTCGAGCTCTACTCTTGAGAGCAATCCAACGAATTTGCTCGTTGTTGCGGCGTACGTGACTGTCTCACTGCGTGGCGGCAGAGATACCCAGCATCTCTCCGTGCAAGATATCGACATTGTGGTACTTGATGAAATCCATGCCTAACAGCCCGTTGACCCCTAGCGGCACATTATTTGGGACTATGTAGAACCAATGTTCCACGTTTAGTGCCGGTGTCTCCAGCACAATTTTCGCTATACCGAGGGGGGTGAATTTTTCACCTGCCACACCCTGCAGTTCCACGGAGCACCTGCTCACCATGATCTCGGGCTTGAGGCATCCCTCCTTCAGTATGCTGCACTGGGCCCCGGTGTCCGCTTTAAGGGTGAGTACCCCGATCACGGCCAATGATGCGACGATGTCAAAGTCGCTGGCCGTAGCGCTGGACGCTGGCAGCGCTACCTGCAATAACTGCTGCGTCGTTTTCCTCCTGCGCGCGGGTCTCTGCTGGGCCGTGAGTGTATTTATTCTCATCGTTCCCAGCGGGCTGGCATCGGTATTCGATCGACTTGCACCTGCATTCACCGTGGACCTTTCACTCTTGTCCCCTGAGTTCCTTGGACGTTGGGGATGCTGTGAAGACTGGGCAGGATCGCTCTTGTTCTGCGACAATCTTTTCCTGCAGTCTTCCACAAGTAGCCCTTTTTTTTGCAGTAGTTGCACACAACGTCAACGTTGTGAATGGATGTATTGTATTCTCGCTGGGCATCGGTAGGCTCACTCTTCCCGATCTGCGGGTGCAGTCTCGAGCCACGTGCCCTGGTTTCCCGCGGGTGAAACAATTCTCGCCCTGCCGGGATGGCGCGCCTTGGGACCTTCTGGGGTGGCTTAATGCTCCACCTACCCCTCCCTTTAGCTGCACCATGTTGGTTATCTCTATGGCCCCTGCCACAGAGTCATGCAGCGATTGGTAATTTCTCGCACGCACCAGCACATGCACCTGGCCGTGCAGGCCGTTTTCGAAGTTGGCCTGTGCGCTTCGTCGGGTGACACTCTCGACAGTGATCTTCTGTTCCTCTGTTTTCAACGGATCGCAGAGTATTTCGGCAATGTCCACCGTAATTCCTTCCGTTCTTGCCGCGTAGGCGGCAATGTCCTCGTTTTGTCCCTGCCGGAGGGAGCTGAACTCCATTTGCAACACGGCCAGGGACTTCCGTTGTCCATACAATGCATCCAACTCGCTCCTAAGTTGCGCCATGGTACTGATGGTTTTGTGCTGCAGTTGCCTTGCTGCCGCACCCTCTAACTTACTCATGACTATCAACTCCAGGAGGGTGCCATGCTCCTCCTCTGCTACTCTGCGGAATATCGTCTTGCAGGACTTTAAGAAGAGCGGCAACGCCTTCGAATGCTTGCCGTCGAACGTTTTTACCATTTTCATTCCGAGGCTGAGGCTGAGCAAGTTTGAGGGCCTCTGCGTTTCCTCGAGCCGCGTGCGTCTCGGGGGCTGTGCGGGGGGCGGATAGTCCTCCATCCCAGCTCCTCCTAATCGTCGCTGGAGCTCGGCAATTTGCTCTCTTAAGGAGTGGATGAGCTCGTATTCGTCCGCACCAACCTCGTTTAGCCTATCCGCCAAATTCCGTCTTGCCGACGGTGTTTCAGCCTTCCTGAGTTCATGATCGAGTTCGCGTTGGCCTCGATCGTGCTCGCGCTACAGCCTTTCACACTGCCGTCGAGCTTTTTCCAATTCGCGTTGGCTTCGGTCGACCGCCTCCAACCGATCGCGTACTGTTGCTGGTACCGACCGGGCTGTCGTACCGGTAGCTGCAGGGAATCCTACGCGATATCATACGCATATTCTCTATTTCCCGCTCGACCCTGTCCCCGATTACGCTTTCAGGCGTTCTTTCGTCAGTCGCCATATTAAACACGTCGTCGCTATCGATACTACTGTTATCGCGAAACGGCGCACCCCTGAGTGGGTTTATGTCGAACTCAGCGTCCAGTCAGCCTGCGAGGGTCTCCTGCCTGGCTGCGGGGATTCGTCTCGACGGCGAGAGCTCTGATAACGCCCTGCGCGCTTCGTACACGATGTCCTCGACAGCTGCAGCTAAGCCCGCTGCAGGTTCCATCCCTCCGCCGGGCATCGTAGTCTCTAACGAATTAACCCTGCGTTTCGGTTTTGCTCCCCTAAATCCCGGCATGATGCTAATTTCGCGGCGAAGTCTCTAGAATATACCCACAAAATCTCGAAAGAAATTTCTCTAGTGGAATATATTTATTTTGAAGAAATTGTGTTTTTTTTTTTCAAATGTCTGCCCTAACTTGCTTTGGTTTACGAGGCTATATGTATATATATAATATAACCGCCACTTACAGGAAGATGATCTGAAAGATTGTCCTCTCCATGGCGTTGTTCTCGGGTGCAGTTCCTTCGGTGCTGTAGACCTGTCGTCTCGTAGCTTCCCTCGAAGGTTGGTCCAGTTGTCCTTCCTGGTACCGTTGACCCGTCTCTTGGTGATTCCTGGGCTCGTCTTCTGTGCGTAGGCAATGACTGCGCGACGGCTTCGTCTCAAGTTACCGCTTCGGGTACTCGGTTGCACACTTTGTGCATTTTTCTACGACTTGACGTAACACCGTCAATCGGGATTTTAAACGGTTGACCGATGTCACACCACGCCGACGTATACTACACTGGCGTTTTTTGCACGAGTCGTAGTCGTCACTTCAGAGTCACTCTTAACTTTGTCCAAAACACTTTTGTCCAAATACATCACGCTGACATAAACAGCAGGTCAGCGACCAGCTGGCCTTGTTGGGCGGCGAGGGGAAGGCGGTGAGCGCGGCAGCGGCAGATCGCAGAAGTCAGAAAATGCGTTATCTTTCAAAATAAAGGTAAATGATGACGTAGGGCTGAACGGAGCGAGGGGAAGGCTATAAGAGAGCCTGCGCGGGGGGGAGAGGGTCTCTTAGCATTTCTGACATCCGTAATAAAGGATAGAAAAATCGGACTTCCGGGGTGACCATATAAAATTCAGAAGTGAAACTCTTTTATGTCCACTTATTATAAAAAGTTTAGTGATTGCATGAGAAAAGTGAGTACCAGTGTGTAAAAAAAAACGAAGACCAGCAAAAGGGAAAGGACAGGCGAGTTATTAAAATAAGAGAAAAACATAATTGGTGAAATACCATAGTACTCCAGAACAATTTAGACATAGACCGGTTAAAGTGAAGACACGAAATTTGCGTAGAATAAGCTGAATAGGATAGAGCGTCTAGTATTAAGAAAATAGGATTAAGCAGATAGAACTAAGTCTAAAAAATAAATCGTTTAGGTTAGCTTCGCGACACCGCAGAAAAATAAAAAATTAGGACATATGGTATTTAATCGTTAGGCGAAACTAGCATATCGCAAGTGAGAACGCCTGACGTTAAAACGAATGTGAGAGAGAGAGGGACAGAGGTCCGAGCGAAACATCGGTTCAAAGTGCGAGATAGGCGCAGCTGGTGGTGTGCGTATGTATGTGCACCGAGCGTCCAGCGATACCGTTGTACAGAACAATAACAGACTTTCGAAGAATATTCCGAGACCCTGTGTACCCGAAATAATATAAAAATGGTAGAAATAAGCGCTGAAATTATAGTATTAAGATGTCATATGCAGAGTACCGATGATCGGAAATTGAAAAGTGACATTTCTCTGAAATTGTTTTTTTCTAAATAAAGCTTTACTCTCGACCACTCCGAAGTCTATATTAATTAGTCCTGTGATCAAGCCCGTATCCCACGAAAAATAAAAATATTTGCTAACGATAAAAATTATCGTTACAGTGTATTCACAAAGAGTTTTTAACATTAAAAAAGGAAGGCTCACTATGTTATATTTCAAAGTACGTAATAGTTATCAAAAAACTTCAACGATTACGTTGTGCCAAAAACTTTCATACGCATAACTTTATTTTCGGTAGTAGAGATTATTTTCTCTCTCTCTTGTTCTCACGGAGATTTAATTTACTCGACAAATCGGAATAATGACCATGACATACAATATAACGTATCACGACGACTACGACGACGGCAACGGTATACACCCTGGGGAATATTTCTTCAAAACGTCGGAAAATAAAAGTAATAAGAGTGTTTGAAAAGTGTATAAAGATTTAGAACAAGTTGTACAACGAGCGATGAAAGATGACAACGAAAAAGTGTACTATGATCCTTCGCATCCAGCTGGATACGCTGATGCGCGGCGTTTAATCACTAGCAAAAATAAAGCAGACTCCATGTATGGCAGACTGACTCAGCAGGATAGTTATGCCATTCATAGACCCGTGCACCGTGTCTTTCCACGACTGTATTACAATGTTACAAATATTGACGATGTCTGGGAGGTCGATCTCGTGGATCTACGTTCTTTTCGAAGCTATAACGACGACGTCTCCTACCTGCTTATGGTAATTGACGTTCTCAGCAAATACGCCTGGGTCGAACCCTTGCAGGACAAAACTGTGCGCGAGGCTATCGAAGGCATTTAAACGTATTCTCGAGCGTAACGATGGTCGTACACCTGTTTCACTACAAACCGACCGTGGAAAAGAATTCCTCGGTGGTCAACTCCAAAAATTTCTCAAAGATGAAAACATACAATTTCGCATTGCTCGTAATCCGAATGTAAAAGTCTCGATTGTCGAGCGTTTTAATCGCACTCTCAAGGAGCGGACGTGGCGTTACTTCATACATCGTAATACTCATCATTACATCGATATACTACAACAAATGGTTTATGCGTACAATCATGCTATACACTAATTTGACAATTAGTGCCGTAAAGCGACGTGAAAAGAAACGTTTCACAACGTATAAATACAAACCCGGAGATTATCTTCCAATCAGTAGAACTAAAGACACCTTCGAAAAAGGTTACCAGAAAAATTTGAGTGAAGAAATTTTCCGTATCAAAAAAGTTTTATATTGGGAGGGCTTGTATGTGTATGTGTTGTGTGATCTCGAAGACGAACCTATCGATGGTTTCTTTTACCCCAGAGAATTGACGAGTATTCATGAGAAGTGTGTGGAGAAGAATAAAGAATTTAAGATTGATCAAGTTTTACGGACAAAAGGATACGGTGAGAAAAAACAAATTTTCGTGAGTTAGGATGGGATATCCGGCACAATTTAACTCGTGGATACCAGCGTCAAACGTTCACGTTCTCGAATATACGAAATTTTGGTGATACAGCGAGCAAAGAATCTTTTTCACCCCGTGCTACCTGTTCGAATGCACTAGAAACTGCTATGTGATCTGTGCCGTAAGTGTACAGAGTCTATGGTTCAAGACTCGTGCATTCATGAGAACCCTGATGACAGGGCTTTCACCGGTACCTGAGTGTCGGATGAGGTGCGGAAGGCAATAGATATAGGCTATAAAATCTTTAAAATTGCGGTGATTTGGGCGTACAAAACAACAATGTACAATCCTGATACACACGAGGGTGGACTGTTTGCCGCTTATGTAAATACATTTTTAAAGATTAAACAGGAGGCAAGCGGTTGGCCCGATCACTGTATCGACGAAGCGTCTTGCGAGGAATATATAAATTATTACGAGCACGTGGAAGGTATCCGGTTGAACGCTAGCAACATTACGCGTAATCAGAGCTTACACTCAGTTGCTAAACTTTGCTTAAATTCGTTCTGGGGTAAATAGGGTCAGTGGGATCACCTGACGCACACGGAAATAATTCAAACTCGTGAGAAGCTATTGTTGTATTTGTACGACAATGACAAAGAAATTCAATGCCTGCTACCAGTTAACGATGATTTGTTATATTTGAAGTGGGTATATCGCGACGAGGCTATTGTCCCTAGCCCCTTAACTAGTTATTTACGTGAGTATGGTGATGATGCTTGGGAGTCCTCGATAGGTAATCTCCTCGGTGACATGACCAACGATTTGATATCGGTGGCTCCGAACGATTATATCAACTCGTTCGTCTCCGGAGGTCCGAAATTTTATAGTTATATGGCTCGAATACCGTCACGGTAGAAGTGTTCGTCTTTTGAAGGTATCCACGAATCGAGCCATTTTAAGATGTCTTTATATGAGCTGAACTGCTGATCAGTCAGACCATGTGTCATCGAACGGAACAAGTAATAATCGGACGGCGCAATATCTGGGGAATATGGCGGGTGGGGTAGGACTTCCCATTTGAGCGTTTCTAAGTAGGTTTTAACGGGTTTGGCAACGTGAGGCCGAGCGTTGTCATGCTGTAGAATCACTTTTTCGTGCCTCTGCTCGTATTGTGGCCGCTTTTCGCGCAGTGCTCGGCTCAATCGCATCAATTGAGTTCGATACCGTTCCCCAGTGATTGTTTCGTTCGGTTTCAACAGCTCATAATAAATAACACCGCCCTGGTCCCACCAAATGCACAGCAAAATCTTCGCAGCGTGAATATTCGGCCGAGCCGACGACGTAGAAGCATGACCGGGCAGTCCCCATGATTTTGTTCTCTTCGGGTTACTGTAATGCCGTTTTTTTTTCCGCTGGAGCAGTTGTTCACGGGCGAAAAAACGACGCTCCACGTCTCTTGGCTTCAAATCATAAGGAACGCAAGTTCCTTGTTTTCGAATCATTCCCAACGCATGCAATCGCTTGGAAATGGCTTGGCGGGCAACTCCTAATGCTGAAGCAAGCTCTTTTTGCGTTTGGCATGGATCCTCATCGAGCAATGCCTCCAATTCAGTCTTTGAAGGTTTTCGGCCTTCCTTCACGCGAACGGTCGTCCACATCAAAATCTCCGTCTTTGAAGCGACGGAACCAATCACGGCATGTTGTTTCACTTAAAGCAGCATCTCCGTAAACTTTTTGGAGTTTTCGATGCGCTTCAGCCGCCGTTTTTTTCGAATGAAAGAAAAAAAGCAACATTTCCCGCAAGTGACGATTATTTGGCACAAAATCAGACATTTTCACACAACCAAAAGTATATGACGCAAAAACAAAATCACTAATGTGTCGAAGCGGTTTATTTACCATATGTCTAAGCTTGGTTAATGACGTTTTGGTTATGTCCCAATGGACTAGCACTTACTACTGGAGCCATCTCTTGAAAACCAGCGGGAACTTAGTTGCGCACCTAATATATAGTGTGTAAATAATTCTGGACAAGTGTTTTTGTATTTGTTACTTTGTATATATATAAGTATATATGTATGTGTGTAATGCAAAGATAGATACTCTCTCTCTCTCTCTCTCTCTCTCTCTCTCTCTCTCTCTCTCTCTCTCTCTCTCTCTCTCTCTCTCTCTCTCTCTCTCTCTCTCTTATCATATTGAAATAAAGGATCTGGAGAAGATAGTGATGGGACTCCCGAAAAAGAAGGGAACGGAAGAAGGAATCAAGTGATATACTAAAAATGGCATTCAGTGCAATAAAAGCGGGATTTGTGGGAATAATAAATGGATCCCTACGGGAGGGATGTTGTCTGGACAGCTGGAAAACTTCTAGAATTATACCGATCCCAAAAATAAACAAAGCCATGAAAGCAAGTCATTACAGACCAATTAATATGTTGCCATTATACGAAAAGGTGCTCGAATTAGTAGTAAAAAATCAAATTAAAAAATATTTAGAAACCAATGACATCATAACGGAGCATCAGTCAGGATTTAGAAAGCAATATTCGTGTGAAACGGAAGGAAAAATAGTAGGAGTAATATTCATGGATTTAAAACGAGCGTTTGAGACAATCGACAGGGATGTATTATTAGACAAATTATACCAATATGGAATTAGAGACAGGGTATTAGATTGGTTCAGAACGTACTTACGAAATAGAACACAACAAGTTCGGTTCAATGATAAATGGTCTGAAGTTATTCCCAACGAATATGGGGTACCGCAGGGGTCAGTACTAGGGCCGTTGCTGTTTATTATATATATAAATGATATAGTTAATTTGTGTC
This sequence comes from Cylloceria caligata, assembly GCA_963942595.1. Taxonomy (NCBI): domain Eukaryota; kingdom Metazoa; phylum Arthropoda; class Insecta; order Hymenoptera; family Ichneumonidae; genus Cylloceria; species Cylloceria caligata. The sequence goes on from OZ012706.1 coordinate 26,308,066, forward strand.
CAGAGGAATGTGCAATAAAAATGTTTGCTGACGACACAGTGATATATGTACCTGGAAAAAGCAGCGCGGAAATGGAGAGAAAGATGAATATGTTATGAGTATAGTAGAAAAGTGGATGGAAAGAAATAAATTAAAAATGAATGTAGAGAAAACAAAATATATG